>JAYMSP010006129.1:0-12241 GCA_036897095.1 Plantago elongata | reverse complement strand
CGCAATGGTACTGCAGTTTACAACATTAGGGAGATTTGGGGTATTTTCACAGAATTCTTCATCACTTCAATATTTCATAGTAACCACAAGACATTGCTCCAAAATCTGCAAAACTCCAAGCCAAACCTTTCACATCACGAGGGTAAGAAACACTATAAGCAGCAACGTAAGAGTAATTGAATAAAAAAATTGTAATTTACCTGAAGAGGAAATAAAAAAGAGGATGGTGGGAGGACGAACAGAAAGATATCGTGAAGATTCATAATTTTCCATGGAATTCATATTTATGGTAATCGGTGGTTTAGTCTCTCAGACGTCGGCAGCTTTCGGTGGGTTTACATTTGGTGCCGTCGTTCCGATTCAAAGGTCCGCTTGTGGTATGAACAATGAACGAATAAGATAGTTTGGGGGTGTGGTTATATAGAGAAGTGAATGAAGGGGTGTCCTGGAAAACGGTGTAACGGAATGAGTGCCGCCGATTTAAGCAAAGTGGTGAAGGAGCCGCCCAAGAGGTTGCAGCCTTGCAGGTGCTTTGTTTTTCCAACGAAGATGGAGTAGTAGCGACTCTTAAAAGTTGTTTTACGTTTTTTAAGAAGTGCTAAATAAACTGGAACTTATTATATTGTTTATTATTATTATTATTATTAAATGTACAAATTATTTTATCTATAACATTCATTATACTCGTATGTTATATTTTTTCTTAATTAACAAATTGTATAACTATAATCTATTTATCGATAAATATAGATATATACTTCCCACCAGAGCACAAATTACACATATAATATTTACTGATACTTTAAAAAATAAGAAAGTGAATTATTATAACAAAATCAATTTATTACATTACTCTATTTAATCTTGTTTCATATACTTACAATTTTCTAATTTTTTTCACCTTTATAATTATTTTAATATTCCGTTTTCATAGTTTAAATGTCATTTTGTTTGTAATTAAAAACTATATATTGGTCAAATAATAATATTAATTTGTACACAATATTTAGTAAAAATAAAAGATAAAAAAGAAAAAAAAATTAAAAAAGAAGAAAAACCACAAAAATAACTGTCAATCTTTATGAAAAATTAAAAATTACCAAACAATAGAGAAAAAGGGAAAACAGAGGTTTTAATTAACCAACCCTTCCCATTTACATCCTAAACAAAATGGGTACATATGAAGTGTGAAATTATTAAGTAGGATCTAAATAAGAAAAGTTAATGAATATTTTATTGGATTACATGAGAAGTAATAGATCAAATGGGTAATCTTTTTTCTAACATTAGATCTATTTTACTAGTAAAGGAGTAGATGATTAGAGTAAATCGAACTGTTTATCTTAGAATTAAAATTAAGACAACTAAATTTGAAATAATTTTTGAAAATGAATTGTACCAAGGATCCTATACAAAACAACCCAAATACATTAAAATGGTCACTAAATGGTCAATTTGATGTTGAATAAACTTGCACAGAGTACATTGCTAGCCCTTTTCTTCTTCTCATGAAAGTAAAATGGTCAATTTCTCACCTCTTTGAATGCAAGACATGGTGGGAAAGTCGTTTCAGCATATACGATTTTCTCGAAAAGTTAATTTCACTAGACACCAGCCACTAATCTCATATACTTAACTGGACTTTTTATTAGTTGTGGGGACTAGTTGTAACATAGTTTGGCAATCAAACCATCTCAACATAAGGTGGTCACGGAGTCCGATCGATCAGGCCCGCATTGTTCTATTATGATACTAATTATTATTCCTTCCTTCCATCTGCGTGTGTTATTGTAGCTTGAGCAATATATACAGTACCTCCGTATAAAAGTTGTACCTTCCATTTTTTCCAATGGTACAAACTGATCCAGAAAAATGCAATTTTGGGACAAACATATACTGTTTAGCAACTATCTGTTACAAATTTGGTTCATTCCAGAACTTATAAACTAACATAACGACTGTTTTATCTTGACTAGCTAAGGAAACAGTATGTATTAATTTCCTTAAGACCTTATATATATATATTATGTATTATCATAGTTATATACATCATATCCTATTTTTTTAGTTTTCTTTTAATGTATCATTTAAAATTAAGTGAATGGAACGTTCAAAATTAATGATGAACTGGACTCGAACATAAATGTATAATGTTTGTGGCACACAAGCATGCCAGACATACTTTCAAACAAATGACCAAAATGTTCGTTGAGATCAATTCTTGACTAGCACAGGCCGTTGGTATACCAAAAAACTACACTATTTGAATTCTTACAAATTGAACATTTAAGCTAATTCAATTTTAACATTTAATTGAATTTTGGCTCCCTCTTTCCAAATCACCTCCTCCCTATATAACTCAGTTTAAAAATCACAACACAACGAATTAAGAAGAAACGGGGTGACTAATAAACCATCAAAATAAGAAAACAAAAATGTTTAAAGAATTAATACGAAATTACAAATAGTATTACATAGCTTCTGGGTCAAACTACACTATTATTGCTTACGTAAGATTAGCCTCCCACCAGGGACAGGTCCGGTATTTCTTATTTATGCCAGTCGAGTTTATAACTCGGTTCACAGCGTCTTTAACTCAGTTCATCATCTCTGTCATTACAAGATAAAATCTCAACAGTACTTACTACTTAGTCTGCTATTGTCAGAATTCTCCGGATGATGTCTCGTCGCATGACAGAGTTGGGATACAGTAAGTCTGAGATTGATAGTACTGTCATTGTTGCAAGATCTTTAGTTCATATGGAGTCGCATGCGATGATATCGTTGATGAAGAAGCCGCTGAATGGATCAGATTTGTGCCTTGACAAGGGCCGGCTTGGAATTTCAGAGAAAGAAGGAGCATTGGATCTGTGGAAGTTGCTTAGGCCCGATGAACAAAGAACGTTACATGTGAAAGATGGAGAAGGCAAGCGTGGCAGCATTCCTGCAAAAATGATTGTATGTGGACCTGGGTCGAGAAACTCGTATGAGGTCTTATTAAGAATGGAAGGGCAAGGAACGAATAGCACATCAAAGAAGTTCGTGATGAGGAAGCCGTGGAATCAGATTAGGAAGGAAAATGGACTGGTTAAGGGTACAATGATCAAACTGAGTGCTTGTAGAAACATCAACAACCGCCTTGTCTTTGTTCTTGCTACAACGGACGGTACACTGTTTTGATTTATCCAGAAAGTTAATTCCTCGTAGAATTCTACCTACTGGTTATAGATTTATAAGATTCTGTGAACAGAGTACTCTGTTTCGATAGACCCTTTATAAGTGGAGTAGACTGAGACAGTTTGGAATTCTATTTAGTGATCGTTCAATCATATTTCGTTTTGAGACTTTGAGATTGACAGTTGACACGATAATTCAGTTTTGGTCGTTAGTTAGTTTAGTCGCTATAGTTTAGTCATTCTTATCTGCACATGTTCTTGATTTGTTCATCGTCAATCTAACAGTGAGTTTTTAACAATATAGTAATGTGTTAAAAAATTCATTAAATACGGGTCGGATAACCGGGTCCAAAAAACAAATAAAACCTAGCAAATGACAAAGATTCTGAAATCCTAATACGTAATTAGTAGACCTAATTCCCAATTAGCCGCGGAGATTCCAGTGCCGAGTCCAGAGAGCCTCTCAACAGGTGACATCGATTCGATCTTCTTCTTCTTCTTCTTTTTCTTTCTTTGACCGTGGATTCTAAATCTCTGGAGTCTGGGTTCTGTTTTAAGTCAATCCCTGGAGCTTGCTGTTAGTATTAGGTAGATTGCAATTTTGTGTTTTGTGTTGCTTGTTAATTTTGTTTCTCAAAAATAAATACAAAATAGTATTTCAACAGCCTTATATTCTCATGGAATAGTTGTATAAGAGTGTGATCGTTGTGCTGTTGTTGTGTGTAAAGTGTATTTTACAATGTTTGATTGTGTATTTATATTTACATTTCAAAAATGTAAATGTCCGAATAAAAGTGAAAATATATATTTTAAGATATCGGTCTATATGTTTTGAAATACATCAATTGATGTGTTTTGAAACATACGTTTTGTTTAAAATACATCGAGTTTACAATGTAAAATTAATCAAAATACACTTAATTTTACCACTTACAAAAAAAATGCAAAATTAGAGCAAACATTTTACAAAAGTAACCAATCACACCAATGCATTTATTCTCTATGTGGTTGATTCTTCCTAGCTACTTATATTTACAGTAGATTCTTGATTGTGATTATTACTTAATTCTGGATTTTTTTTCCTTTTTCAGGGGTTGAAGTTAACGACGATGAAGACTGTATCTGTTGTAATGACAATTGAGTTACTCATTAATCAGTAGTAGTAGTTGTTGTTGTATTTCTTGCCACGGACAAATAATTTACTCCATAATGGGTCTGTAAAACCATAATTTTGTCCAATTGCTTGTTTTGGCATTTTTTGTTTATGTCTTCTTATCGACTCTCTAAATCTTCGTTGTTTGTTACATTTGTTGGATAATGGTATGTGTTAATTTATTATAAATTTTTTTTAAGTGTGATTAGAGATTATTGTATTTTAGATATCAATTTATTGTTTCGGGCTGTTTGACGACTGTTGTCTGCTAGGCAGCAGGCAGTCTTAATTCCCAGTTACCATACCAGATGGCATAAAAAGTTCGGCAACATCAACTTCTCCGTGCCGATCAGACAATGCAGGTAAGGTATTATCCCACTCATCTATTTCTCTGATATCTGATGCAAAAAGTTCTCGTCTTGTGAATACCATAGAGCCCCCTGAGGTCACCTAGCCCGCACATCTCATTCACCAACACGCCTTCGATGTCTGCTAACAATTTCGATAAAACCTTCCAAATTGAAACAACGTTCCTAAAAATGACATTTATACAGGTTTGTATAATCATATAGGTAACTCATATTAGTACTATCATTATTATAATTGTCATAGTTTTTGCTGTTTTTTTCGGGGAGGCGACCCATTGAACAGCACATGTAGGAGGAGAGAGCTCTACCAGCCAATGAAGGTATTTCTTTAAATTGTTGTGTGAAGTTCTTTTAATTGTATGGCAATGTATGTGAGAGTTGAGAGTTATTAGAGTTGTAATAGTCCGAAAATTCATTTTTTAAATTTAGGTGTGTTAGAACGAATTAAATGTTAGAGTGTAGTTCGTAAACCGTCTTTCATTTGTCCAATTATTATACCTTTCGATTGAGTTCAATTTTTTCATTACCAGTCAATTCTCTAACTTATTTAGAAGCTCATTCGTAATGGTGTCATTAAGTTTCATTAACCCAATCTTTGATTCCTCTAGAAGTTACAAAAATTCAGAAAAGTAAACTCTCGTCTTCTCATACCCTCACCATCGATTTCACCTTCTTCCATGATGCGTTTTCTTTTTCCTCCAAACCTCAGAAGCTTTTCTTCAATCAAGTCAATCTCTAAGAGTAAGCAATCTTGTATAAAATTTTTAAAATCTTTTTTTTCTCTTTTATTTCTTTTTTGTTTTGTTCCGTGGGTCATTGCTTTTTGGTTTTCTTCTCATTTTGTTTCCTTTGCTTCTGTTTCATGTCCACTTTCATGTTTTTCATTATCTTTCATTTTTTCAATTGTAATTTTTAAGTCATGTAACGTAAGTCTTTTTTTCAATTTCCATTATTATTAATACTATAATAATATATGTAGCAATAAATTTAAACTTATACGTCACTTATAAACTTCAAAAATATATATCATTTAAAGCGTGTGAGTTTCTCGTAATTAAGATTTAAACGTAGTATTGTAATTGTTGTAATTTCAACTATCATAAAATTGAATTACAAGTATTATTTTTTAGTAATATTGTATTTTAAACAAAATAATGAAATTTTGTTATAATTAATTAATGATATTTATTATAACTTCAAAAATAAAGTTTAAAAGGAAGTGAAAAAAGAAAATGAAATGAATAATTATATTTGAAAGAAATATTAAATAAATTTTGGGCTTCACTGTTGGAGTAGTGAATTGTACAGAGTTGCAAAGTGAGTTGCTGTGGGTGAAATGCCGCAGTAACTGAAATTTTGAGACAGAATGAGTTGCAACTGATGGAGATGATCCTAGTAATATTCTGTTTTATATTTATGAATTTATCCAGTTCAAATGTGCTCCATATTTCTTGATGAGTGTTGCTTTTAATATACTTTCAAGTATTACATATTTATGTCCATTGATATTTATAATATGTATCATGTGTGTTCACCCAATGGACCATACATTTATGTATTTAAAATCTAAGATCATATTCACGTTAATAAATAATTTCAAGTTAAGTTAAAAAGAATTTCAAGTCGTGTCAAGTAAGGGCTAGTAATGTCTCCATAACAAATTGACACCAACCCAAAATTCACAAAGGGATGAATTGTTTGCTGAACTAAGTATGTTCTAACTTTAAATTTTCAAAATTGTATATCATGCTAGTATAAAAATTCATGTTGGGTATTTATCATCACTGCCAAGCACCTCTCCACTTCGGTAAGAGTTTTATGTCTATGTATTTACTTGTGATCTTGTTAGCTAAGATTTTGATTAAGTGTACGTGTGTGGTTCTTGCTCATGCTATTATGTTCTCAACTAGTTGACATGAATTTTCGTCCTTCTGTGACTGATTGTAATTGCATGTTAATTGTGACTTGGCGTGATCGTTGTGCTTATGTGTTCCGTTTTTGTAATTTGGGTTCCCGCAAGATTCAAGGATGAATTCTTTTAGAAGCTGGGTAGATTATAACAGCCCGAAATTCATTTTTCGATTTTAGACGTGATAGAGCGAACCGAACTAAGAGTGTAGTTCATAAACCATCTTTCAAGGTTGAATGTTGTTATGGTTATTTATGTTTAGCTTTGTTGAGGTACTTTTTCGTGTTGTTGAAGAGATAAGACTGAGGAATGTATGATTGTTGATATGTTAAGATTGGAATGGATTGTTGTTTGGAGCCAAGTTTTCATGATTATGCTGCTGTTTTTTCTTTCTTCAGTTGCTATTAAAGCTGGAGGATAATAGGCTTGTGGAAACTGTTGGTATACCGTATACCTACGAGGCTAAAGGTTGAATGCGGCTGACTGCGTGTGTCATCACAGGTGCGTTACGTGCAAATAATACTGTTCTATGTCATTCGTGCTCTGTTAGGTGGCGTTTTGAGTGGCTTCTTGAACTGAGTTTAGCTCCATTGTTGTTAGCCAGGTTGGTTGCCCTTTACGCTTTACGGTGTGCCTTCTGTGCCACCGATGCTTAAACAAGGTAAGAGTATCTTGGGATATGCAAACGTTGTCTGTCTACTTTCACATAATTACATTTGACATGTATACATCATTGCAGTAAATTCGATCAAATTGCATTGGTTTTGTCGGTTTTGTCGGTTTTGTCTAACACACAATCCCCAGAATAATTAAGCTGGAGAGGAACTGGATAAAATGGAGGATTCGTCATACTCATCATCCCAATTCCCAACCATCAAACCCTGCTCTAATAATAGTAACTTGAAGCAAATCATTACACAGTCTCTCTTGTTCCGCTTTTATTTCCTCGACCGACTCTTCAGCAGCCTTGCACTCTTCCAAAACCAATTTCTTCAGCGTATTTATTTCTCCGATTCCTGCTGGAACCTCCTCCAAGAACGCACAATAACAGATTTCCAATGTCTCAAGCTGTAGAAAATGTACGCTTTCAGCTCTCCATTCACGCAAGCTTAAATTCTGCATTTCCAGGTACTTCAACTGAAGAAACTGCCCTTCAACTGGTTCCCAATCCCATACACCTTTACTAACCACGTCGTTTAGCTTCAGAAACTCAAGGTTTGGTAACTTACCGATAGAACTTAGAAGACATGTTCTCCACGGGCATTTGAGTACATTTCAAAGACAATTTCTTTAGTTTATGCGGAAATGACAAATCAGTCACTTCCACATTATAATCACATACAACCTTGAGATTTTCCAGTTGGTGCAGATGAACAAGATTATGAAGGTGAAACTCACCTTGAGTAGGACTAAAATTGTAATGCAACTCCAACCTTCTCAGATTTGAAAGTTTTGCAGCAATGCTTCTTGTAAAATCTAAGTTTGTTACCTTGGTAAGCGTTTGAAGGCTAGAACAACTGATATCGTCGACTGTTAGACATCCAATGAGTTCCGGACATGCCAATTCGCCTTTTTTGGGTAAGATAAGATGTCTTAGACGCGGCATCTCCCATATTCCAGATGGCAAAACCAAATCGTAGCCCCTATAGGATGATGTCGAATAACTGAAAATAAGTGTCTCAAGATTTTGTATCTTTGATATTGATTCACTAATTATCAGTGGTGATCCAGTTCCAATGAAAAGATGAAGGTACCTCAAGTTGGTCAGTTGATATTGAATACGGAGATGAGAATCATCAGAAACAATAACTGTGCCGAACACCCTAAGTAACCAAAATTGGATAACAGAATCAAACATGTCGTCACTGTACCACTTGATATCATGTAGAAGAGAACGGAGATGTGTGTGGTGAACTAGTTTCCCAGTATCAAAATCTGGATCAATACTTACTCTTCTCAGGTCATGATTCGAGCACCTTGCCATCCAAGATGAAGACCATGTGATATGATGGTAAAACTTCTCCTCGTGTACTTTTCTTAAGCTCAGGTCCCGTAGGACATTGTGAACGCTGCAACTTTTGATTCTCCCATCGGGTCTCTTCTTCTTCACCAAAACAAGACTTCTGGCTACAAGCTCCTCCAAATATTCTTCCGCGGCATGCTCCATCTCTTTAGATCCTCTTGGTTTTAAGAATCCTTCGGCCAACCATAGCCTCGCAAGTTCCTTTGTTGGAATCTCGTAGTCTTCCTTAAAAAGAGCTAAATACAAGAAACATGGTTTTAAGTAAGGAAGCAAGCTGGTGTAACTCAAAGCAAGAATATTGGACAACTGATCATAATTTCTAGTTGATTCTGATTTCGTATCTCTTGCAACTCGTTCCCAATATTCTTCCGTCATGTTGAATTTGAGAAGCCCCGCCATTGCAACTACCGTGAGCGGGAGTCCTTTGCAGTTTCTTGATATTGTTCTACCAAGATCTTCAAATTCCTTAGACCAATGCTTGTTTATGCCCACATTTTCTCGTAACATATCCCAACTCTGCTCATCGCCCAGGAACTGCATTTCATGTACATGACCTGAAGAGCCAACAGATGCAGCCACATCTAACAACCTCGTGGTCAAGATGATGCGACTGCCTTTGTTGTCATCCGAGAACGCATTCATAACACCATCCCAAGCTTTCACATCCCACATGTCGTCAAGCACGATTAGAAACGTCCTGCCTATCAATCTCTTGTGCACAAATTCTCTATCAGTCTCTCATCTGGCGCATATTGTTGCTCAGGTGGAAGAAGCCCTCGAAGAATCTCGTTGATGTTGTATTCTCCAGAAACAGTTACCCACAAACAAATATCAAAATGACACTTGGTGTTTGGATGTTAGTAGACAGCTCTAGCAAGAGTAGTCTTCCCGATTCCTCCCATCCCCGTGATCGGAACGATCTTGAGGCTGGAGCATCTTCCGAAAATCAGATCCATTATCTTGTTCTGATTGAGATCCAACTGGACACTAGGCGGCTCACTCGAAGAACTTCCTGCAGTGAAAGGATGACGTGCTCCTGATGCAACTCTGTCATTGTTTTCCTTCATTACCATTGCCTCCTCTAGAAGGAAACCAATTTCTCTAGCACAAATATCAAATGGTGATGGTTTTTGTGCTACTGGTAATAACCTCATGCATAGTAAACCAGCAAGTCTTTCACACAAGGAGCTGGGAGTGTAATCATCAATGCTGGGAATGTCGTCTTCAATGATGTTCTCCAATCGGTAGGCAACGTCTCTGATTCGACTTTCCAGTGCATCGACGGACGAGTTTGATATACCTGAGATATCTTCTAGAAGTTCTTGCAATCGACCGATCTATTCGTGTAGAGACATCATCTGATCTCTCCTATAAGGGAGAACATGCCCTTGTTCCCGGGGCAAAGTTAGATCAATGACCTTGGAAAGAGATAGAAGAGTTGCATATGCTGCCATTGTGGACTGTAGTAATATGTGTTCTAGACTACTAGGTAAGCTCAAGATTATGCAACTGCAACATAAGTTAAGTGTATGGTGAAAGTAGGAACATAGAGAAAGAGAGTTCAATTGGAGAGATCTGCTATGAGAAATTTAGAGATATCAAGAAGGAAGGATAACAATTAACAACACAGTAAATTGAATTATTGTTCCTGGTGATAATTGATGAATAATGAATACTAAGGTACGCAGTTGCCTGCAGGAAATAATACTCGGTAGTTGAATTTGAGGCACATTGAAGACAAATGAAATTGTAATGTTTAGACTTTAGAGCCACAAGGCCACAAGGCCCACAACGACCAAAAAGATGATTCTGTGTCACACATAAATGGACAATTCACCTAAATCCTATTCATGAGTGTCAGAGAGCTTAGTTCGGTTTCATTTTCAAGTTGAACTCGAATATTGAGAAGCTCGATGAATTGCACAGAATTGTAGCTCGAATACAATTTCGGTATTTTCTTTTTTATAATAAGCAAAGAATATGTTAGGTATTAATAGCCAAGGTCAGAACCCAAAATCGAGATTACATATGTTGATGGGATAGTCAAAACTTTCCATCTCCATCATAATGGTAGATTAGAGATGCTACATGATCGGCACATGCATTTGACTTTATATCAATCTTCTTGACCTCTATGTTTCAAGGCATTCGTATAAGCTCATTGCATCGATCAACCAGATTCTTGTGAGTGTTCGGGGCTAATAAACACTTACGGAGTTTCAAGCTCCCAAGCCACCTGAGGTCCGAGTTTTGGAAGATTAATTAAAAAAAAAAGTTGGCAAGTTGAGTTCAAATAAATTCTTTTTTATATAAAATTCAAACTCAAGTTATTCATCTCAATCGAGCTTGTTTGCAGCCCTTGTGAGTCGGGAAGTCATGAGGGCTACAATGTCTTTTAACCAGTAAATTGAGCGGGGTTTATCGTCCTGAAGGGCTGAAATTGAGCGAGGTTTATCCTTCCCCAAACTCAGATTGCAGAAAAATGTCTCCAATGGCAGTTTTTCGACACACACCTCTCGTAAACCTACGAGCCCTAACAGTCTCCTACAGTGCTAGCAGCACTAGCACTGTAGACATCCCTGCAACCGCCTCACCACCTCCTCTAAGCACGAAGAAGAAAGACGTGAACACCCATCGCGTGCTTCTTGGCATGTCCGAGCTAGACCTCCAGCAACTTGCCACTGACTTTGGCGAGGTACTTTCAATTTCATTTCATTAGTACGGATTTGGGAAATTAGGAATTTGATACTTGTTTGTTTGTGGTGTTTGCTATATGTTTTGATTTTGTTGTTTGTGGCAGAAAGGTTATAGGGGGAAACAATTGCATCAATATCTGTATAAGAGGAAGGTTAAGGAGGTTCAGGAGCTTACTCTGTGTGAGTAGTAATGTTGTGAAGTAGTATTACTTTGTTAATGTTGTTTAGGAGTGTATTGGGTTCATTTTGGTTATATGGAGATTGAGTTTGTTTTGTGTTTTATGGGTGGAAAGTGCCGTTGGCATTTAGGACTGCGCTGCAGGATGCGGGGTGGAATGTGGGTCGGTCGCCTATATTCAAGCAGGCTACTTCAAAGGATGGGACTATCAAGGTTGAATCTTGTTATGATTATTTGTGTTTAGCTTTGCTGAGGAGAGTATGATTGTTGATATGTTTAGATTGGAAAGGATTGTTGTTTGGAGCCAAGTTTTCATGATTAGTGTTGCTGTTTTTTTCTTTCTTCAGTTGCTATTACAGCTGGAGGATAATAGGCTTGTGGAAACTGTCGGTATACCTCTGAAAGACGAGGCTAAAGGTTCGATGAAGCTGACTGCGTGCGTCTCATCACAGGTTCGTTACGTGCAAATAAAACTGTTCTATGCCATTCGTGCTCTGTTAGGTGGCGTTTTGAGTGGCTTCTTGAACTGAATTTAAATCCATTGTTGTTAGCCAGGTTGGTTGCCCTTTACGGTGTGCCTTCTGCGCCACTGGCAAGGGAGGTTTCTCAAGGAACCTTAAAGGTCACGAAATTGTCGAACAGGTTTGTCTATGTGTTCTATCTTGTTTCGTTACTTTATTGTTTATGTCTCTGACCTTCAGGGGGGGGGGGGGGGGAACGGGCAAATTGGATTCCAGT
>JAYMSP010006128.1:0-12245 GCA_036897095.1 Plantago elongata | reverse complement strand
CTAAATGGTTTGGATCTTTCAAGTTCAAACCCTTTTTTTTCCTTCGGATAAAAAAATGCATATTTAAATCAATCGAACCAGCCACCACCAGGAAGCTGTTTCCCGTTACTAGATCTCATTATATTTGTCCAAATTGCTCCTAGTAACTTTTTTCGACTTTATCCTAGAGTTCTCAATGCATCAAAACACAAATTCCACTCACATAACGGAAGAAGTTTTGAATTTTTGCTAGTTTACCTAACATTTTGCAAATGCTTCCCAGCGAATATTTGGAGTGTCAACACTTGAGAAAACTGCACATGATGACTTCAGAAAGCTTGCTTCAGCAATTTATCTTCAAGTGAGCACCATAAGTCAGGCTCTGATATTTGTAACAAGATCAAGAAGTTGGTCATATGTTGAGCGTCCTGGATTATTGCTTGTGGTGGCATTTTTCATCGCCCAGCTGGTCAGCAATCTTCTGCAAACATAATTAAATTTCCACTTGTATACATATTGAGTTATTGATCCTCACAACTTAAATGGAAGCAGATAGCTACTTTGATCGCGGTTTATGCAAATTGGAGCTTTGCGGCAATCGAAGGAATCGGTTGGGGTTGGGCTGGGGTCATTTGGCTTTACAATCTCATTTTCTATATTCCCCTTGATATTCTCAAGTTCCTAATCCGATACACTCTCAGTGGAAGGGCTTGGGATCTTGTTATCGAACGAAGGGTAAATCTCACAATTGGATGAAATATATAATTACAAAATTTCTCATCAGTGGGTTGCTTACTCTTCTGATGCCTCTTGATTTGCAGATTGCTTTCACAAGGCAAAAGGACTTCGGTAAAGAGCAGCGTGAGCTTAGATGGGCACATGCACAAAGGACCCTCCATGGCCTACAAGTACCTGATACCAAATTGTTTAATGAAACTACTAATTTCTCGGAACTCAATCATTTGGCTGAAGAAGCTAAACGAAGAGCTGAAATTGCTAGGTAAGTATCGTTCATGCAGTAATATTTAATTATTCTGGTATGAAAACTTGATGTAATGCCCTACTGTTCACTTTCATTTACCACTTCTCTGATGATATCATGTGTAATGATCCGTTTGTGGCTGATACAGGCAAAGGGAGCTCCACACTCTGAAAGGCCACGTCGATTCAATAGTGAGACTGAAAGGTCTTGATATAGAAACAATTCAGCAGTCATACACTGTATAAGAAGGTAGCCTACATCTGTTGGTGCAATTTTATGGACGCGGCTGAGAAGTTACTTACACGTGACCAGAAAGTTTTCTAGATATATGTTATGTGTAATTACTCTATTCAGTTATGCCCTCCCCCCTCCCCTCTCTTTTCCAAGTCGTGCAGTCTGGATACGCATCTGTCAGTTATAATATACGGATTCATACTCATACATTGAGCTTTCAACCTTGTATATGGTTCTCTTGTCATTCGGTTTTCTCTACCTGCCTTTTTGTGTACATGGAATAACAGGAAACATTGCTATTTTCACGTTTTATTTCTATTTATGCTTTTCTGAACCGAAGTTAATCTACATCATGAAAATATTGCCCTCGTTTGTTCTAGGACCATAATTGATACATCATGATCTTGTCTACCAACAGAAGTTTTGAACGTTAATGCTATTTCTTTGGCGGGAATGTATGTAATATGCTTGACTGTAGTGTGCATTTTTGCTAAATTTCGGGCGAAAACAGAGGGACTCTTTTTTTCCCCTGTTTTAAGAGGGTGTGTATCATCAAAGCACAATGCAGTCTTCCTAACTGTAGAAGAGCCTTACACTTATACAGGGCCTCGAGTCACCCCTACCAAAGAAACTCTTGGTTCTTCCGTTGAATTAGAAAATTCGAACAATATACTCACATTATTATCATGTCATCCAAAATAAATCCAAGAATAATAATATCCTGCCAATATGAGATGCTGAATATACAATTGAAATAAGTGTATCTGTAAAATGATGTATTATCTATGCAAAATGTTTGTCAAGCTTCGATTCTTCCATCTCCAAGGATGATTCTACACCTTCTTGTCCAGCACTAGCCCCCTTGTATCTATACCAATGAGCGCAAACAAGGAAATAAACAAAGTTGAGGACACACAAAACCCCAACCAAGTAGTACCAGTATTCCAATCTCCCATTATTAAGATCCTCCGGCAGCCAGTTCCCGCCCGGCAGATTCCCTGTCCGTCTATGCACCTCCGAAATCAAGAAACTGTACACGTAGTTGGAAACTGCGTTCCCACAAAAGAAGAACGCCCCAGCAATGCTCCTCATGTTCTCAGGAAACTGCTTGTAAAAGAACTCAATTTGTCCAATCGCGTTAAAGGCCTCCGCCATTCCACCTAACGCCAGTTGTGGGACTAGCCACATGGCGGACATACGTGAAATGGCAAGTTTGCCACCGGTTGATGCTCTACGTCGTTCTTCAATGTAGGCACCTAAGAAAGACTCGATTATGGTCACGAAAAGACCTATACCGATTCTTTGGAGAACGCTGATCCCTATGGAGATTATAAAAGATATGTTTAGGAGAAATACATATGAGAAAAAAATGTTTATATAGACCAGGTCTATCAAACTTGGTTGAATGGGGTCAAAATAATTCTAATAATACCTCCTCTCTTGGTGTGTTTACGGAGTAACGGGACCATGATTCGATCGTATATGACGAGCCAGAGGGAGAGACTGAGCATGGCGAAGATGACGTAAGAGGCGGCTGGGATTTGGAAGGAGGTGTTTCCGAGGTGGCGGTTGGATTGGAGAGCTTGGAAGATGACATATTGTTGCTGTGCTCCAATGTGGTATATGATGGAGGTGAGTGAGATTGGAATGACTCTGATGACACACTTGAGTTCTTCTACATGTTGCATACTGCAAAGGTTCCATGGATTTGCAGCTGAACCATTGGGATTGATCTTGTCTTCTGGTGTTTGTATAGCAGCTTTGTCCAGGAAACTGAAATTAATCACAAACAAATCAACTCTTTGATTATGTGTATTGCTAGTTTATAAGTTGAATGAGTTAATGGAAATATGTATATTAGATTTGAATTTCGAACAATGAAATAATAACTATCTACTATAGTACTTCTTCAATGGCAGATTAATTATCACATATTTATCATCTGTTCAATTTTTAAATTTTATCTTAAACATTTTACTTACCTTTTAAAAATCAGGTAAAGTAGTTGGTAGAGTAATTCATATTATGAACATAATACATGTATAACAAGTTTGATCATACTTTATCTGAAATTACTTTATCTCAAATTGGCATCGATTTCATACATTATTCATTTTATAATATCACAACGTATCCAACTTGTACCATGTACAAATATTACGACATTCCTTATTGCACAATATCATATTCTGAATAGTTTATTGCAATTTGCGAGGATATTTCGTTGCAATATGTCTCTATGGATCAGGCCAGTTGTGTATAGATAGATAGTCGTTGTCTTAATTAATTAAGAAGAAGATGTCAGAGAAGTCTACATCCAAGTATGAAATTTTTCTCGGAATCCATCTAACAGCTTTGAAATTTGCAGATGACTTAAATGTACTCCCATGGAGTCAAAGGTCTACGATATGACATTGAAAAAAGTTGGTCAAATATTTGGTTGTGCTCCAACCCTTCATACCTTTATTAAGGGTTCGTTCAATTTATTTTAATTCCGTTCAATTAACTTTATATATTTTATATTATAATTTAATTTAGTTCTGTCAACTTCCATTCTATCAAACTCTACTACTAAAAAAAAATATAGTCTAGTTAAGTCACATTTAACTAATCTTTAAAAAATTCCCTAACAACCATATGCACAACTATAACTATAATCATTTATATATTATTTATATATTATGTATGCATTTTGTGCATGTTAGGCTCGGTTATGTATATGAAAGCTCATTAATTACAACTGGCATTAATTTTTTTAGTAATTTTTTATACTACAATTCAGTTCAGATCAATTTTGTTCAGACGAAAAGAATATAGTCTTAGTAGTTGACAAATTAATAGTTTTGCTTAATAATTAATGGTAATATAGAAATTAAAGGTAGGAGTAAGTAAGTACCTGAATTGGTGAGTGTATGGCAATTTAGAGTTGATAGATCTGGGTGGAGTGTAGTTGAACAAGGTAAGCATGCATGGATCATCCTTTGGCAATTTCAAATTCCTCTTTTTGAATGAGACCACCAACACCTGAGCCAGGCTAGTCATAGGGCTCCCTTCTGGTAGTAATTTCACATACAGTTTCGAACCAACAAAGTACATGAAACATGACATAAACATGAAGATTGTTGGGATACCCAATCCTATCGACCAGCTCACGTTCGATTGCACATAAACCACCAAGGTTACTGATATGATTTCTGCGAATGTCACTGTGAAGTAGTACCAGTTGAAGAAGCTGTCTACACCCCGTTTTCCAGATTCAGTATTGGGATTGAATTGGTCTGCCCCGAATGCAAAATTGCATGGCCTAATGCCCCCGGCTCCAACTACCATTAGACCGAACCCGACTAGTAGGAATGCCATCTGTCCTGTGTCTGCCCCGATGCATGGCCCCCCGTTAGGTTCACAATGGGGTGGGTGCAAGTTTCTGAAAACTGCAGTTAGAGTGATCACTAGCAGGCCCTGCAATTTAACGAGAAGATGTTAGATTGTGAACGTTTGTACCCCCTCCGATTCAACAAGGAACTCCCTAGGGGTTACTTTCTCTTTGCAAGAGGGAAAAAACAGCGTAGTCATAGCCTAATAGGACCAGTAATATAAATTGTAATGCACAAAACAATAAGAAACTGCAAAATTTGGAAAATTACGACGATGTATATGGCATGAATGAGTGTGTGGGGTCATCTTTTAGAAAAATTTGATGTTTATTCTTGATCGAACCCTAAATTTCTTGTCACTTGCACTTCATGTGCATAGGGTTTAGGGGTTCGGTTACTATTTGGATGTGGGGTACCATCTTGGAATTGACGTACAGTGTGGGTTTTTGATCGAGCCTTAAATTTCTTGCCACTTGTACTTTATGTGCATAGGGTATAGGAGCTTGGCTATCGTGTGAACGTGAGTACCATCTTGGAATTGACTGAGCTTCTGTGGGTAATTAAGATCGTACTTTAAATTACTTGCTACTTTTTCCTTGTATGTTTTGAGTGTAGGGGCACAGTTAGTACTTAATACCCACTTGTACTATTTTAAAAGTATCGGTGAATCAGATGTTACAGATGTACTTTAAATTACTTATCACCTATTTTTGATGTGCAAGTGAGGGGGTATACATATTTATTCTATAATGAGGAAGTTAGCAATTACATGTTACACTTAGGGGGTGTTTGGTTCGATATTTGAATACTCCCATTTGGCTCGATGAACATTGATTTGGTCTAAAATACACTTAAAATATCCCACTCAAATGTACATCCAAACACAATTTTCACCAAAATTCATTCAAATGTCCATCTAAACAGCCACTTATTCTATTATTAGTGGCAAGGGTTGCAAGAAGTACACCCTAGGTGTCACGTCAAGACTAGCAAATGAAATAAAGCTCTCTTAGTATACTCTAAAAGTTAAGTTAATTTATCTATATCTTAAAGAGGGGCAAACTATATCTTCTATAACTATTAATAATATTAGCTAAAGTGTAATAGAATAGATGATTCTCTTTAGTGCATGGGTAAAGGAAATACTGAAGCCCTACAATTTCTACAATCTATAAGTAAAGTATAGATGTTATTTAACAAGCCTTAATTGTTATTAAGTAGTAATAGACTCCTTTTTATAACTAGGAGAGAGTACCTTTGCTTGCACTTTTTTATATTATATTTATAAGGTAAAGAATCAAGACTTAATTATACGAGAGCTAGTATTTTATCCTTCTTACTTAATATGATATAGAGTTTAGGGGTACGGCTATGGCATTTGATGTTATTTTCTGGACTTGACGGTTGAGTTGATTGTGCGGTGAAGATATCTGTTTGGCACCTTGACGGAACGAATTTGCTCAGTTGTGAGGAAACAATTGAGCTAGTACTGCTTTGGGGTTAGGATTGCATCTCATTCTTTTCACTGTACTACTTGTATTTTTGATTTAGGTGGGTGTGGTGTTTAGGGACGATAACATCGTTTTCTTTTTTAAACGGTTAAAATTAATTCGAATTTTAATATATTAATTGGAGGTAAAGTGTTTTACCATGTATGGCGATATCGTTGTAGTGTTACTTGGTGCAACTTGCTCAGGGTATCTTTTATGATCGTGATGTTTCATTGAAGTAGTAATATATTTACTGTTTAAAAAAAATCAAACAAAAAGAAACAAAACTCGAGTCCATCCCCCAGTTGCAATAGGCGGCTAATTTACTAGCAGCAAGACAAGGCATTAAATATTTTGGGCCCATAGTTTCTTCTCTTTAAAACAATTAACAATAAATTTACAAGTCAATTATTCTTGTTATATCTCTGATGAGATAGTTGAATACTTATATTTTATTGGTTTATACAAATCTGAGTTTTATTTTATTATTAATATCAAATTACATCTACTTCCTATGATATGAGTAGTAATCTACATCTAAACTCAAAGTGGCCACGACCTCTACTCCGTCCATTCGGAATTTAAATTTTCATCTATTTGAACACGAGCATTAAAACGAGCATTAAAATGAAACAATGAATATAAATAATTATAATTATTTTAAAATGTAAATTTGAATATTATAAATTGTATAATTAGAATGTATACTTCATATTTGATGTAGGTAGAATTGAGCCCGACAAAAGAAAATAGAAAGTTAGGAATTTAGAATTTAATTGTGCCATATGTGGTAGTGCATTATAATGTCTTAAAATATAATTATATAATATGTAGTATATATTACATTGTTTAAAACATCAAGAGTAACTAGATCGTGGAAGGAATAACGGAATAAAATAAATAAAATATACTAAACAATCATTAAGTACGATCAGACTCCATTGGTTGCATCAAATTTGAAATTTCACACCAGCCAGCTTGATTGGAGCTGGTCTTATAACCACCTCTCTATGCTTTTTTGTATTATTTGATTTTTTATCAATATAATATATATAATGTTGAAAATTTTAAACGAACAAAATCACATGCATGTGCATACCTTTGTATATTTTATACATTTTTTTGACCCAAAAAAAATCATTAGATCGGCATTTAACATAAATAACATCATAAGGAATATTCATAACAATTCACGACACAAAGATCCAATTCCTTTCTAAAAGTATGTACTTGTTTAATTCATTTGTTTTAGTGAGAAGATAGGAAACATATTGTCATCTAGTTGAGATATATGCACCTCCCACTTTTAATTTTTTAATATAAGATATTTTTGATTCTCCATACAAATTAAGATAATTCTATTTTTATCAATAAGTTTTGTAAGATATTGAGAATAAATATGTGGATGTTTTAAATAAATAAATAAATTCACATATTATATATGAGAAATATGTAGAGGCATTTTAGAGTTCAATACAAAATAAATGAATAACAATGAAATAAATAATATTGAGAACTCGAGATCAAATTATACAATCCTGTAAAGCATTTTATATTTATCAGGTAAATAATTCATCAAAACATCTTGTTCATGATTAGCAAAACTAGTTGAGCGGGTAGTTTATAAACTAGCTTATTTTTTAAAATTGTTCAATAAATTGATTAGTTAATTTGTTAATATGGTATAAAAAATAAAAAATAAATCATTTATCTTTTTTTTAACAAGCCTCTGAGACAAATTTATCATACTAGCTACAGTTTATCAACTACCAACTACATGTTCGTGTAATATTAAAAAAATAAACTTATCGAGTTAATACGATCAATTAAAATATTTATATTAATATTTTATTTTGTATCATAAAAGAACTAATTTCATTTATAGCATGGACATTTAAGTTAATAACCTGAATGATTGTATTAATACCATAGATTCATTTTTAAATGAATTGCATAAACATTTTATCTTATGATTCTTTGTGATATTTATAGAGAAAATTAATTAATAACATTAAATTTGTTTATTAATATTAGTCGGGGGTTCGAGTCACCTCTCTGTCGTCTTAAAAAAAAGAAGTCATCATAAGATTCTTACTTAAACTCGTTTCCACTATATATAATTTGACTATTATTCAAATATTATAGAAGAATGATTCTTGATTTTTATATTATGTGTTTAACAAATGATTTTAATTGTATATGGGTAAGAAATGGTTTTATAGTATATTGTACTTAATTTGACAAACACGATGTACATAAAAGATTACACTTACAAGCAATGAAGCTACGGAGGCAAATCCGAGAGTCTTATAGCGACCAAAATAAGTGTCACTAAGGTAAGCTCCGACCAAGGTAGCGATGTTCGTCGTGCCATTGAACACATTAAGAAGTGTTGTTGCGTTAAGTCGCGACATGTTAAATACAGTCGTAAGATACACTTGGAGATTCGATATTGCACCAATCGCTCCAAGTTTCTCAAATGTTTCATTACCTACGGAGATGAAAAGAAACTATTATAAGAGATTTTTCGCGAAAACTTGTTAGTACCGAGGCCTTCAAAGGTTTTAAGAGGAAAAGTTGTGACTCACCTATGATGAATGGCATGGCCTTGACTCCTCTGTAGTTGAATTCGGGTTCCTCATGGTAATCATCATTTGATGGAGTTCCTATCTTGTCATCCATTTCTATGTTGCTCTGTTTTTCATTCATTGCCATCGATTGATATGAATGAGATGTAAAGTATAAAGAAGAGATGAATACAAAGGCTATGTTTCAAGAAAACATGTGAAGAGAATGCAGCTTAAATAAGGATATATGTCATGTAATTTTTTAATGATGTTTTGTAATCTAATTGGCTTGTTATTAGTGCTATATCAGTAGGTGGATGGATCACTACATTAGTTAGCAATCATAGGGCTCTAGTCAACTATAGAACCAGCCCATAAGAGGTGCACATCGTGAATTGGTCCAATCTCCCTCTAACAAAACCAATTGTGCTTGAGATTGGAAAAGATGACGATATGCAGTAATTTTTATATTTAAAAATGTACACATGTTTAAATCAAAGTGGAATTTACGGTGAAATGATAATAGTCTTAAATTTATACGGACAATAAGACTACATTGCAATTGATAAGATGCTTCACTTTAAATTAATAGGTCGAGATTCAAGTCATTTTTATCGTTTAAAAAATAATCTTAAAATGATATTGTATGTTTTTAATGACTATAAGATGACTCGAACTTCCGACCTATTAATTGAAGGTGAAATGTTTTATCAACTGACTGCACTGTTAAAATGATATTGTATTAAACTGGACAAATTAATCTTATAATTATGGATTGGATTATCTGGCAAAAAGGAACAATTTGTTGTTCATAAATGCTCCGTTTAATGCCCCACTCAGTTAAGGCATAAATTTGCTAGTTTCAAAAGAGACCCATGCATGTTCCATCCATGTTTCTACTAGTAATCATAAGTATGTAGTTTATATGAGTTGGAAACCTTCTGATAAGCATGAGTATACTAATGGTTCTCCTGTTGATAATCCTGAAAATGTTAAAATAAAAGTTATAATAAGGAAGCAAGGCAAATCCTTCTGCAGGGCAGATATTAACATTTCTAATAATAATTATGTAGAAGTGAAAGCATGTCTCTTGGGTGTTAATTAATCTTGCTGTTCAAATGGGCTTAACTCATGTGGAATTTCAACTAGACTCTAGTTATGTGCTTTCTTGTATAACCAGGGTGCAACAGTCAATGTGGTTTCATCATTGTCTAATGAAGAAGATTAGGGAAACAGCTCAACAAGTTCTCTTTTGTGCTTCGTCAAGGAAATGGCTTGGCTCATCTTTTCTCCAAATTAGGGAGTGGTTATCATTTTGAAGATATTGTAATTCCTAGCTATGTTCACCGTACTTCTAGTCTTTTAGTTTTAGATGTTTGTCCGGTGTGGTTTAGTGATTATGTTAACAAAGCTTTAAGTTTCTTAATCTAGTTGCACTTTCATTTCAGAAAAAAAAAAAAAAAAAAAAAACCTCAAACAACATCGATTTCTCATTAAAAAAACTTAACATGTATTATTAAATTAAATTTCAATCTCTAATTCAATCCAATCAAATCTATTCACTGTAAGAAAATAATGATGACGACTAATCTTTCTTCTCCATCTTCTCCAATTAAATTCAAAATGTTCAATTCAAAAAAACATAAATCCGACTTCAACTCAAAGAAAAGGTAATCAATTAGAATAGAATGATATTATACTCCATTATTTTTGTGGAAAGGTGCCACAATAATACTTATAGCGTGTTTTTACGTTCTAGTTACAATATGAGTGGATAAATACTTGAGTTGTACAATTAAGTACTTAATTTAAGTTAACTTCAATTCATTTGTAATAAGTATGTAAATTAGACTTCAATTATAATTATAATCTATTTAATTCAATTAAATTACAAGCCCTACTCAATCCCAAAAAAATAATTTAAAATTAAAAAAAATTTCTATATGTCTCCTCCAGTTAATTTCAGTCCTAATTCAACCTCATTTAAATCAATGCATCACAAATCAACAACGTTCTTCTCAATCTACTCCAACTCCAATTAAATTAAAACAGATCAATTTACATTAATATAAACTCTAATTAATTCAACTCGAAAAAAATAATTTACTATTAAAAAATACAATATTACTTACATCATATATTTAATGACTTATTTATAAGTAAAAATTACAGTAACATGCAAAGCGTATTATTACATTCTAATGTATGTTATAAATTATTTGTCAAATGTACTACTCCATATGTTCTTCCCACTGATCTTCTAAGGGAGTGATTAGCTAAGAGTTTCAATTTAAAAGATTATATTAAAACACCTAAAATTTTACGGAACTCAAGATTTTATTCACGATTATCAATAAAATAGTGACGCTTTAAAAATAAATAGTAACATCTCAACCAACGGAAGATTACGTTGAAAAAGTTACCAATGAAATTAAATTCGGTTGTAAATTTAGCAATGGGGGCAACTGCAACGATTTAGACAACGAAAAATTCTATTAGAGAAAACTTTCTACGGCCGAAAAAATGCTTCACCAACGAATATTAGCGTAGGTGAAGACCCATTTTCTTGTACTGCTATATGGAACACTCTATCAAAAGGTTTACAGTTTGTGAATTATGAGAAAATAGAATAAAATAGTAAGTAGATAGTAAAAAGTAAGAGGGGTATAAAAAAAGTAAGGCTGCGTTTGGTACAGATCTGGGTGGTCTTTAACAGGTATTAAAACACTATTTAACGATTATGGACCCGTTTGTCGTAAAATTATAACTGTTCATATTTAGGTTCGGAAATTCCAAAGCCAAACCTAGCAGTGAATGAGCTTCAAACACGTGGAAACAGTCCATAGCATTAGCCAGCTATAATTGAAAAATTGATAGTCGCTTAAAAAGTCGGTAAAGAATTTTTGCTTGAAGGTGAAGATGATGGCTACTTGCGATCATCTTTTTTTTTTAATTTCTTTTTCCTTTCTTTTATTGCTTTCTATTTTAATGTATAATTTTATTAACTTTATATGTAATAAAACTAAATTATATAAGCTACATATATATAAGTATGTACTTTATTAAACTAACTATATTATATATTATACGTACAATGTGTATATTTACTACGTATTAATCTATATTATATTAATTTACTTACTATATCATATATACTAAATAGTAATTAATATTATTATATTATATTTATACTGCTTTATGTTATAAGAGTATATAATTTTATATCTTATACTATATTAATTCTTGTATATTTAATGTTATATCATTCATGTACCTTATATTTTGTGTACTATTTAATTAAGTAATGTATTAAGGTAAAAGTATAATACAAGCAACTAAGATATAAATATAGGTATTATATTGTATATATTAAGGAACGTTTCTTAAGTTTGGATGATGTGCTACATTTTTCTTTGTAATTGTTCGTTGAGAGCATTACTTGTACTCTTGGCTCTATTTAATAAATTTTTGATCGTTTCAAAAAAAAGAACTTGGATATAAATATATAGGTATAATATATAATATATACTTGAGTACTTAGTACTATATTACTTATTTATGTATCCATGCTTTCATACTAATTTATATGTTCTTTGTTTTTTTTTTCTGAAACGATTAA
>JAYMSP010006127.1:0-12245 GCA_036897095.1 Plantago elongata | reverse complement strand
CAGGAAGGTGAGGCCCCCATCCAGGAAGCTGAAGACCACTTACAAGGCGACAAGGCCCAACTTGTTTATGTAAAACATCTTGATAATTGTCCAAGTGAACTTACATTCAGAAGTACCCTTTGGGGAAAAAGAGGGCTCAGAAGTACCTCAGTTATTTAGTTTTGTTAGACTTGGTATTGTTGGTTATGTTTTACATGATACTTGACTTCCGTTTTAGAAATAAAAAAATAAATCTTCAGCCTAATTACTCTCAACTTCCATTAAATCATCCATTCAATTCCTTAAATATCGAATAAATCCGTTCAATTCCTCAAATATCAAAGAAAAAATGACCCGTTTTTTCAATTTCCATATATATAAGACCCTCCATTCTTCTTCAATCCTTCACCCTAACTTAAACAATCAAACTCAAACAACATCTAAAAATTCTTGTATTTTATTAGAAATATGGGTTTGGAAATTTAAGGTTTTGATTTGGGATCTTGACTCTAAATTTCCACCGGAAAAAGGGCCACTGCCGCCTACTGCATAAGGAGAGCCGCCGGCCGCGGAAACTGACCGAGTGATCGACATTCGACAGAGGGCCATCTTCGCACGTTTACAAGGAACGGTTGATTTTGGATGTTTTGCACGTTTATAATTTCTTTTTTTTTTTACCTAATACCGTATATGATGTTAGGTCTCGTTTAATTTTTTTAAAGAGAGCCGTCGGCCGCGGAAACTGACCGAGTGATCGACATTCGACAGAGGGCCATCTTCGCACGTTTACAAGGAACGGTTGATTTTGAATGTTTTGCACGTTTATAATTTTTATTTTTATTTTTACCTAATACCGTATATGATGTTAGGTATCGTTTAATTTTTTTACACAAGGCCCCTCAATTCTCGAAGACGGCCATGTCCACTTGTTGCAACTCTAGATTCTCTTGAGTAACTAGACTTGGTGGAACACTTATAGAGGTGTTCTTTGCTACTGGAGAAAAAATCTGAGTGTAATTCAAACCACTAGTCGAGTCGTCGCTCCTGTCTACTAATTAATCTAGCTTTGAACTTTATGCTTTCTCCAATTGCAACTTTAGTCTTCTTCTTAAATGCGCATTTGCAACTCACAGGGCGTTGGTTGTTAACTTTAAAATTCTCCTGGTGTTATTTTTCTCTGCTAGTGACAGTAATTCATCTTCAATAGTTATTCACCTTTTCTCTCTTTCAATGCAGGTAATAGCTAGTTCTACCAAAACTTAACATATATGACATATGATGCTTGCTCCAGTTGCTTCAGCATAGATAGTACCTTAAAATAGTTAGGATCCGTTTTCTTCAACTAAAATTTACTGAACTGAATTTAATTCAACTAAAGTATAGTATAAATTATAATTAAGCAGAACTGAACTGAATTTAACTGAACTTAATTGAACTGAAATAATTTTAAATTCAAAAAAAGACCTTTAATCAAATTGGAATCATGGATAACCTAAATTCGTTTTTTTCCGTCTATTCCACTCATTATTTACCTTCTATATCCGTCACTTTAATTTGTAGTACATTATGGTTATCACTTATTGCGTGGGCCGCCTAAGACCCTGTGCGGGCTGCCCTCCCATACAGGCTCTCAAAAATTTTGAGGCCTCAAAAAAATGTGCATCAATTATATATATATGAATTACTCTCTTCGTCCCATCAAATTTTATATGTTGGGTTTGACGTGTAATTTTATGCGAAATGTTAAAATAATAATAAAAAATGAAAAAGGGGGGGAAAGTGAACTTTTAGTGACAAAATGTGTAATTTTTATATAAAGTTAAGATTGTTTATTATTTATTAGTGATCGGGTAATTTCTTTTTTTAGTAATGTATAAAGTTTGGTAAGACAGTTAAAAGTAATAAATGTTTGAAGTTTGTTTGGACGGAAAGGTACGGAAGGAGTATGTATTTATGTTAGTAAGTTTAATGAAACATGTTGTGGTGTAGTAGCACAAGTCTTGAAACACTGTATTAGTATGTCTCAGGTTTAAATCTTGTTGAGTACCAACTTAATTATATTTTATTTATACTATACTATTCGGGCTCTCTTAAAATGTAACACGAGACCCTTAAATATATGAGATGCAATGTACTTTACACAATTCCAAAAGATTGTATTGATGGAGTGCTCAAATTGATATGTAAATCTTAGGGCGGGTTCATGTAGGATGTTCAACTGCATGAGACTCATCTTTTTAGGGTCTCAAGCCCAGTCCACAATTATATATATAGGGTAGATGATTCACTTACCAAATTAATTCATACTATTCATTTTTAATTCTTGTTCTATACTTCTGTTTAGTTTTTTTAGATTAGAAGTATGTTTGCAATTAGCCAATTACAAAGTATTACTTAATTTAATACTTCACTTGTTCATCTCTCTTCCAATTGTTCTGATTTTCTATGTGCAAGCTATTCCACAGACCTTCTAGTGTTCTGGTACCTCTTTCTTGATTTTTTCATTTGTAGTTCTGAGGACCTTGCCATTTCAATTTCAAACTATTTCTTCTACTTTTTCTAGCTTGTTTTTTCATCAAGTTGGACTCGTATGAGTTATATCATTTATCGTATATTTTTAATATTCAAGCATAAATATACTAGGTATGTTTATGTGTTTTCTATATAGTTAATATTGTATACTTAATATAATATCTTCATAGAGAATTGATATTTACATGGTCTAATTGAGGCAGGCCGTGATATCAATATTAATTTTATTTGGCATATGCATATTTTATTGTATATATAAAATTAATATTTTTAATTTTTATTATTTGTTCGGGACCATTTTTAAAATTCGCATGGCACCTTACATTTCTTGGACCGGCCCTGGTAAATCCGATCGGCCAAATTAAAAATGATCACAAGTCTTGAACGGTTATGACTCATGATAAAGATCACTTAAAGAACTTTTTCTTTTAAACTGGTAAATGTGATTCTAACCCTCAATATATTACCAACTAAATTGCACATCATTGTCAATCACTCCAAGAATTGTAAATGAATTCGACACTTATGCTATGACCTTGAGCTTTTAAGAAAAATTCATACAAAACTAAGGTTCCGACCATGAATACAAAAGTAACCACCACTGAGATGGGGATTATATGTAGTAAAAGTGATCCGATGCTAGATGCTCCGGCTATTTTCCTCACTTGGAGGTGATCAATCACTTGTAATATTCGATCTAAAATTATCTAAATTGAGAGGTAAGAGCTTGACTTGATCAACCTCAAATCGGCAACTCTAAGACCAAAAGAATGAGGTCAAGTTCAATCTTCC
The DNA here is from genome assembly GCA_036897095.1 of Plantago elongata. Lineage (NCBI taxonomy): Eukaryota > Viridiplantae > Streptophyta > Magnoliopsida > Lamiales > Plantaginaceae > Plantago > Plantago elongata. Next base: position 8,942 of record JAYMSP010006127.1, on the reverse strand, counting down.
CCAAAAATGACGGTTTCAAATTTCCAAAACTTATCAGATGTGTTGGGACAGCTTCACATAAAACTGGAGTTAAATTCTCAATTCCGATTGTATTTTTGTGTAAAAAACGCCAAACAATCAGAAAATGCACACATCTCATACCAAAAAGGAAAAGGTCGGAAAAGTACATGTTTCATACCAAAAAGAAAAAAAAAGTCAGAAAAGTACAAAAGAACGGTCACTCACGGCAGGTAACTTAGATATTTCTTGTGAGGCAAGAAAAGCAAAGAATTGTTCTTTCATCGTCAACTAGCTACTTTGTAGTAATTTAGTTTATTAACAAAGCGTACACCAACGTTAAGCATGTGATAATACTCAACTAATTTAAAGTATGCAATCAAAATGCATGCATCTATCTACTATTAATTCTATTCCAAGCATAGATAGGCCAATCACTAATCCTCACAGATTCATTCATAGCAATATTACGAATTATAAATGTGTTACATGTCTAGATGGTAGGCGGTCAACTAGCTAATTTGATAAACTACGTGACGTCCCACAATCTAAGTGCAGCCAATCCATAGACATTTATTGAGCAGACAATTCTTATACATTATGGTCCAGACTCTAGATCAATGTAAGCAGACAAGACGACTAGTGACAAAGAATGAACTCGGTTTCTTACAGGCTACAGCTACACAGAGTAGACAAGCGAATACCTAAATGCATTACCGATCATAGACAGCATAGAATGGTCCAAATTTATTGTCAAACGCAATCTGGTAAGGAATTAAAGCCATACATATCATACCCATGATTTCCAGCACAGTAGCATGGCCATGCTTTCTGGTCTCTCCAATTTCATGTGCCACAAGTACAATTTAACACGAAAAGTATTGTGTCTGTATGTAGGTTCTTAACTTATCGATAACAAGTTGTGTCCGCCTAGTAGTAGCAGAACAGATGAGAAAACTCTGCACCAGAATACCTCAACTTTTAGTGCAGTGTTTCCTATAACAAGAGGGCAATCCAACTTTCAAAATAAAGACAAGCACGTAAAGATTTAGTGTAAGTTGCATAAAAGGAAAGGGGGCATTATGGTATATGCAAAGAAACATGTGATCATCTTGTACTTGTGCATGTAGGCGAAGTAGCAAAAGTGCCATCATAACCAACTGGGATTAGAAAGCAACATTTAATGAGAATTCCATGAAATTACAATAAACATGCATACCTGAATAAAAACTCTAAACAGAAGGCAGTGCTAAAGAACTCTACTGCTTAAAAACACGATTAACATTTGTACCTGCAGTCCAACGAGAAACATATCCTCATGTACATACCAGGAACTTGAACACCAGGGTAAATTTTCTGAATTGCACTCAGTTAAAAATCCAAACACTTATGTGGCGGGAAAAAAAAATCCAAACTCCTATTGGTATAGAATACTAGTAGTAACTATCAGACTACCAAGGAAGCATTGTATGACTTCATTTCGATCAAGACAACATATGAAATTACTACCAAAAGAAAAATAAATAGATAGGGCATGCAAAAACTATACTGGCTAAAGTATCAAAATGTATCTCAAAAATGTGAAAGACAAAGGAAATGCAACCGTATTCAAAAAGCAGATTGCAATTGGTGTAGTTTTACAGGGAAATGTACCTAATTCCAAGCTAGGATCTAATATTTCACACAGGAGTACATCAGAAGAACTTTTGTAGCCTTTTCAATTACATCGAGATAAAGCACAAAATCACATCAATTTAGGTTTAGGCATGGATGAAGTGGCTTGATGAGTAGGGCTGAGCTTATGGATCCAATGACGCAAACCTTTCTTATGGTCAAGCAAAGCCAGGTTTTGCACCATTTTCAAATTCCCATCTCGAGCTAATGCAGATTCGAACTCCTCCAGCACCTTCACTATCTGCCAGAACTCAGGTCTCTTGTCTGGTTGCAAAGACCAGCATTGCTCAATTAAGGACTTCATTGCAGGCGCACAGTCCCTTGGTACAGCAGGCCTTGAGTTCTGAAAATACCAAAAAGTATTGTTATTTATGGACAAGTGTTTATGTTACCAATTCAACATTCAAATAACATAATCAAATAGAAGAAAGTTTACCGCAATGCAAATATAATTTTCCAAACTGTGTAAATAAAGATCACATATAATATTCACGAGTCGTTAAGCAATTTAATTTCCTGCATGGCCTGCCTCTCTAGATTTCGTTAAGCAATAATAAACAGGTATGTCAAGATTTAGCAATATAGGCAGATTATTCAGCATCTGCAACTAGGCGTTCAGATGTAAGTTAAAGATCATTTTGGGTGCTTTCAGCTGGGGAATACTACAATTCTGTATAAAATTACAAATATAATAAACAGCAAATCAAACAATAAAAAATACTATTGGATATTTTAAGCACTCTTTTGCCAAGTACCAAGAAACACAAGATTTTGTACAGAAAAAACTTTCCACATCTTTCAGCAAAAGCAATTAAGTACTTTCAAAAAGTTTCAGCAAAAGCAGTTACGAGGTAATTTCAAAAGCATGTGCAAACAATTTCTTTTACCAAAAGTTTGATTGTGAGGCCCGTTGAAACGGGAAACCATAGGTGAACAAGCTCTGAGAATATAACTATAGTGCAACAGAATTCAGAACCATATGGCAAAGGTCTTTCGTGCATGCCAATAATGCTTTAGCTAACTGCATAGTATTATCCATTCAATTTTAGAATGGAAGATGTTCGGCTATAGCAAGTTGTAGTAAACAGTCGCACATTATGCTCGATTCATTTTTACCACTCTAGGCCGTCTTTTGAGGTACATGCAAAAGCTACTAACAACTAATCAACAGATTCAGAATCTACAAGGTACCATAAATAGTGCAAACAAACATCACAAGTTTTGAAGTTTAACAGCTTTATGTACCTTGTTCACCACAGCAAAAGCCGCTTGAATCGGCGTCATATCTTCGTAAGGGATAGTACCCGAAACAAATTCCCATAAAATGAGTCCAAATCCATACACATCAACCTTTCGTCCATAGTGCTTCCTTTTGATCATCTCTGGAGCCATCCAGCGGTAAGTACCTGGATCATCTGCCAGGAAATCACACGATGCCTCCTCACACGCTATACCAAGATCAGCAATTTTAAGGTGGAAATCATGGGCGATTAGAACATTTTCAGGTTTGAGATCTCTATGAATAATGCCCTGTGAATGAATATACTCCATTCCCCGGGCAATGTCCAAGGCCATTGAGATCAACTTTTGCATATCAAGAGGTTTTCGTTCGAGCTTGTGTAAGTACGCCCTCAAACATCCCTCTGACACGTACTCCGTAACAATGCAAAATGTTAGCGGTTCTCGAAGTGCCGCTACAAACTACATGTCAGGATCAAATAAAAACCCAATCAGGATCATGATAGTGGGTTTCTTATTTCTATGCGGTATTCAAAATCAATACATGTTTAAAGGTATTACTCAATGATTACAACAAGACCTAATCCACATGCATCTTATGGGAAATTGATGTAATTTGCCATAACCAAATAATGCAATGTTTAATTAGGCCAATATGCAGGGGGTGCACGAGAACATATTCTTGTATTTAAAACAGACAGAGTCACTCAGATAAATATGGTCACAATACTTGACAAAAAAGCCAGAGCTCCATTTTCGTCAAAACACGGTTAAAATAACTTGCCAAAATGTGGCTACTGAATAGTAAAGTAAAGCTATAAATACCTTCACAACATTTGGATGGTGGAGCCGAGCCAAGAGAGTGACCTCTCTGGTAAACTGCCTCTCCAACCGAGAAGCCAAATCTCCATTTTCGTCATCATATGGTACTTGAATTAATTTCAGGGCAACATCCTCATCCATGTACCTACCACGGTAGAGTTGACTGTGTGCCCCGTGAGCAAACTTTTGGCCGATCAACAACTGAGAACGATCAATCATATGATCATCCGCAGTCTCGACTGAGGTAACTCTCCCACCACGATCAAAATACTTTGTCCATCCCGAATCCTTGCGACTTTTAATCTTATCATGAAATTTCAGTGAGGTAAAGTGCCTTAATGGACTAGAATTCCTCGAGGATCTTGATTCAGGCGATTTTATCGAAGGAGCTCTCAATTCACCCGTATTTCTATGGAAAATCTTGCTAAATTTCCCCTTCTCTCCTTCTTTCCTTTGGGGATGGGGAGTGGAGAACCTCTTCTGTTCTGATCTCGCTTCCGTAAAGGAAGCAGGAAGCTTCGTCTGAGGGGACGGGGATATAGCCCTCTGCCTGTTTGTCAGAGGATTGCGTTGAACATGGACTAAATCTGGCCCTGGTTTAGGGTTCTGGATAACCTGTTGAGGCCTAGATTTGAGGTTCGCAATCCTATTCTGCTGAACCGGAACAGAGAATAACCCTGCTGAATCGAGGCGGTGACAAACAGTGTGAGAAAATTTAGTCCTCCTAATCCAAGAAGGAGCTTCCTCATCCATCTTAAGCTACTAAAGCTTTCACCTTTCAACTAGTAAACCAATGATTATTCGCTATAGTCCACAAAACATCTTAGTAACAGCAACAATCATCAAACCATTCATCAGAAAATAAAGAGTGAAGAGTCAAATTCCGATGCCATCAAGCTTCAACAACCACAAACTCGTATACACAAAATCAAAATCAATCAAAGAAGCTCCTCAATCAACAATCAATCTCAAACAGAACAACTCATTTAGGTCGCAGAAAGATCGAAACAGCCCGAATCTTCAATCGGTTAACAACAATACGCAACAAACCTCATAAAAATCTGCAGAAGAAGAATCAAATCAAACCAAAACCCATTAGCAAATAAAGTCAAACACACCTTCCTTCAAGGAATGAAAGACCCACAAAAAACGAGAGCCAACCAACACGTTAGCTTAAAAAAAACAAAACAATCAAACCAAAACCAAGAAATTCCAGAAAGAAACAAAAGTGCACTCAATTAGGCTTGGAAATAAAGAAACACAACCAAACCAACCTCATTTCATTTCCCACCAGACCCAGCAATAATTGCTTAGCACCCAAAATACAAAATCGCAGTATACAACAACACCAACCTGTAAAATAAAACAAAAGTGGAAGATGGAATCATGATGATAACACAAAAAAAGATAAAGGAAAACGAAAAAAAAGGGATCTTGACTTACCCAAATGGTATTTTATAAAGAGATAATAATATACCTCTCCGAAATTCTCGAAATTGAGAGACCACCGAAATTCACAAAAGGATTCGTTAAAGGGAATGAAAGAAAATATTTACTTGGTTTTGTAACGTTTGGAAGGAAAATATGAAATCTGCAACAAATATATGGACTAGTATGTATGTATATATGTTATGTAGGATTGAAAGAAATGGCTTGTTTGATGTGTTGTGTGTATAGAAAAGTACGTATTTTGATAGATATAGATAGTGAGTGACATGCGTATGTGGAGCCGGTTAAGCAGGTCCACTTTGCGGAAAGTCAAGGAAAGGAGAGAGAAGAATAGTAATAGTTGTATAACGCAACACCAACAAGAATACAAAAGTCGCTATCTGGGTATAATTGTATTTTTCCGCAGAGGGTGTGAAAGTAGGAAAATAAATGCAAACAAAACAAAACATAACATAAGAAGAAGAAGAAATAGAGAATGAAAGGAACTCAGATCTTCTCCTTACAATAATAATAATTTATAATAAAGAGATGATCAATTGGTATATCTGGACTGGACTGGAGGATACGGTAAAATAGTACGATTTGCACGGATCTGTGTTCAAGTTTACCCGGAGAGAGAGAGAGAGAGTTTGTAGGACAGGATGTACTACTTTGTACGTCCGTTCATATCAAGTGATTTTCAATACCTAATCAATTTTAGATCATTTATCAACTCATTTTAACATCATTTTACTAATGTAAAATTCATAGGTCAAAATTAATTGGAAAGAATGAGGTGGTTGAGAGTTATGCTATTATTTTTAATGGGTCAAGTGGATGACCGTGAATGATTACAGTTATTCACGATGACCACTGCAGACAACCACTCTCAATTATGAGTGGTCTTAAAATAGTTGAAGTTACAGGTATGAAGTGATGAAATTGAGTTCTAGTGTGAGATCTTTTTGTAATAAGGGATTAATCTTCTGAATGGACATGACAAACAAAGAACTATTGAATATTACGTAACATGAGGAAAGTTAATTTTAGAGTTATTGTATTGTATTAATATTATACGGTATACGATTAAAATAATTCTATCAACTATATATTTGATCTCAACTATTCATTTTTTATTAATGTTAATAGATTTGTCACACCATGTCACACAATATTTAAAATGTTATTAGATTGAAATACATGCACATTCCATATATTTTAAACTTAATATATATTCGAAAACAGTTTCAAATTTAACTATTAATTCAATTAAAAAATTACAAAAACACCAGTTTTAACCCTTTTTTTTAACAAAATTAACTCTTAAATCAACCTTCTCGATGAGTTAGGTTGTATTCTCTTTTAATAACCCATAAAATCAACCTTTTTTTCAATAAAACATTATATTCTCTTTTCTTTCATTTTCTTATTATAGATTGCATTTTAAATATGGGCCTCGCTGATGGTCGACTATATAGCAAACAAGGGGTGCAGAGGACCTAAAGCAAAACATATTCCGCAATAGTATTAAAGGAATAATAAGTCGATAATAGAATTGAATACAACAACACAATGCATGTAATAAATTCAGAGTTCCCTCCAAATGTGCTCGATTAAGTACTTGAAGGTGTGAAAACGTCTAGTAGTCTTTTTTCATCGCCATGTAATCCTAACCGGAATTCATCAATGAAACTTGGTACGAACTCGGTCAGACATACCAAAATGCACATCATTGGACTTGTGACCGCTGTAGTACGAGACGACGAGCATAATCATGGTAGCCAGACCCTAACGACCGAATGGTCTAGCACAACTTTTGTAGTCACACCAAGTTTTAGAGAGAACATTTAATGTGGGGAGACAAAATCTATCGATCTATAATATATTTAAAAAAAATCATTCAAGACATTTGAACACGGGTGACATGTCATCAATTATGTGGAGTTGATGAGTATTGTGATTGGTTGTTAGAAATTTAAATTCGATATGGTGAATGTGGAACACTTTAATTTGATAACATTAAATACACCATATAACTCTCATTACTTATTTTTAATAAGTTAACTCACTATATAATCTATATTTAATCTCACGTATATTTATTTACAGAACTCGGAAAAAACATTTGAACATATATATAGATTCACTGCGAGAAGATGAATCCATAGACATTAAAATTTAAATATTTTATTACTTATTTCTAAAAATATTATTTTTATTAAACGAAAATGTTGAAATAATGAAAAATTAATACCAAATCATTTTTAAATACTAAAATTTTCTCCATTTACCAAAGATATAAATATTTATTTATGTATACAGTTACTAATACACTTAAATAGCAATAAATTACGCATTGAATGAAATAAAAATCATTACCTTTTCAACATGAGAAACTCTTCTGAGAAACCGGAAAGTCCTGAGAGTCCTACACAAAACGATTCAGCCGCACAATTAATATACAATAATACACAATTTATAAATACACAAATATTTTACAATTTACAAACAATACTGCACAATTAGTATACAATAGACTCTCATAAAAACTTGAACTTTCACAAGTTTTTGTATTCAACATTTATGTGAGTTCTAACACATTTTATACTTTTACTCAATATTTATTCAAATATTACCTCCTATTCTATCTTATATATTTACTACGCATAATATAAATTGACAACATGCTCAATTCTCTTAGGTGCAATACTTTTTAACCTCTACTCAATTTCACGCATCATCTTTTACGTATTTTGTTTAAATTAAAAATATTTGATACACATCATATAGTACTCATTGGAATTATAGATGATCGACGATAAATATATATTTAATTATAGTATAGCCAAACCAATTCAGTTGGTGCGGAAACTGATTCTGCAACGCTCATAAAAAACCATGGTGAAAGAGAACAATCCATTTGCAAAACTATACAGGATGGCCAGACATCGCATCTCCCTTGATAATGCCCATGAGGTAGGCCTTCAACTTCTTGCATGACGTATGTTGATGGACGAACTTACAATTTGACTTGCATTAAAAGTGATTCCTTCGTAGAGGGTGATAAGTGATGAAACTTACATGCAACAAATCATTTTATGATTGAGATGTAACCTTATTTTACAAATCCACTACTTTTAGTCCATGTGGAAGACCGTTAGTATACTGATATTCATATAAGTAGTATTAAGAGAAAGATGTCAAATTCTATTCTAATGGATTTCTTAGATTTCCGATTACAATATAGGAAGAATGGAGGTCATCAACTCATACTTAACAAGACATCCACTATAAGAAAACACCAAAATGGCGACGGAGTTTTTGCGACGGATAATATCCGTCGCAAAATAGCGACGAATCGCTAATTCTAGCGACGGATAATTCGCTAGATTATTAGACAGATTTAAAAAAAAGAGAGAGAGAAATTACTTTAGCGATGGATAACTTTATCCGTCGCTAGGTCCTGTTAAAATCGGGGAAATGGGCAGAACAGCTCATTTCCCCTTTTCTTCTCCATCTTCTCCATTTCTCCTCCATTTCTTCTCCCTTTCTTCCATCTTCTTCGTTCCTCCGCCGCCGGTCACCGCCGCCTCGCCTCCCCGTCGACTTGCCGCCTCTCCAACTCACCGGTCCCGACTATACCATCTTTCAATTCGTAATTGAGGTATGTAATTAGCAAAACCCTTGCTATTCGAATTTGGGGATTTTTTTGATTTTGAATTGTTTGTGTATGTAGTTAGTTTGAAATTTGCAATTGATGTATTTTGGAGTATATTCATGCT
>JAYMSP010006126.1:0-12249 GCA_036897095.1 Plantago elongata | reverse complement strand
TGCTTCCTGCAAGAAGTATATCAGTGGCGGCATCAGCTGCATTTCATAATGCCTTGGTTCACCACAAAGACAACAGCTTCCAGGATCTCCCACGTCACCAGAACACAAAAGAGGCGTTCCACCAAAAGAGTATCTGGGTACAAGAAGACATAAATTGTTTAGAAGGAACCTTGCAGAGTCACTTCAATCTGATATAAGTAAAAACACGAGCAATTGAATGTCCCAATAGGAAACATAAGAAGTGTACTTGCATATTGAAGAATATCAATTAGCTGGTACCTTCACAAATCCCCTTCTTTTACCAAGTAATGATATACTAATAAAAAGCAGTCTGATTTGGATATAGGGGTTTCACATAAAATATTTGTACGGAGAGGGACTTTGTACATTGAACAGGCAAGCTTGTACTAAGCGATTTTACCTGATGCACTGCTCTGGGTATGCATCCACTCGTTTCTTAAACTTGAGATAGGTCCTGTCAGCATCCTTTGTTCTACCATATTCATAAGTCTCCGGGGCATACTTTTCTTCTTCTGGATCATCTTCAGATATTTTCTCATATTCTTTTGTTAATAATGAATGATCCTTTGAACTTTCAGAAGTATCTTTCTTCGACAATTTCTCTTCCTCAGAGTATATATAAAAGCAAGGCACCACTGAGGAGTAATATCATAAAGTTACAAACATCATATGGGCATAATTCCATCATTAAAGAAGAACATAGAGAACAAATATAAAAATTAACAATTCCATGATTTTTTTCTGTAAGTTTTCGAGAGGTAGGTGTTTAGTGTAAAAGTGGATTACACATGATGTTTAATGTAAAGTAAGTTTTGGAAATGAAGGTTTTGTGTAGGCTACATGGTAGATATTTAGCTGATTAATCTGAATATTTGGGGCATAAGACAAAAGGGAACTTATCAATAAAAATGAAGTGAAGTGTGGAGAATAATAATGTGTTGTTCTATGCTCGAGGAGAGTTGCTTTAGCATTGCAAAGGGACTAGGGATCCATTACATATTTTCCAAAATCCAAAGTTCCCTAATTTCACAGTAAGCTCAAACAAAGGTTAAACTTACTTGGGTTCTTGGGGCCAATCTAAAACTACTCCAACAAAAAACATCAATCACAGTTTTGTTTTTTTCCATTTTCTTTGCACCCTCCTGTCCTCTCCTGTCCTAGGATGTGTGTTGAAAATTAATCTGTACTACCAGTTATTATTCAGTTCCTAATCTTGTATCACAACTCACAAGATTAAACGCTTACCTAGTTCTTTAGTGTCATATGATTTAGCTGGAAGATCTCTGGGTACTGACTTTTTACTATTTTTCTCTTTCCCTGTAGACACTAAGCTTGCAACTTCAGAAAGAGCCTTACTCAACTCCTCCAAATCTATGTCATCATCACTTTCATCATCGCCAAATGACCAGAAATTGTCCTGTCGTTTGTTATTTGGAACAGGATCTGGCTCCTCAACAATGGGAACCTTCTGAACTCGAAAAGCTAGCCAGCTGCATAGATAAGAGTAAATTAAAGTTAGTATGTAGGTCCAATAGAAATAATTTTCATTTTGCACCATGATATCACCCCGACGTCAAACAGAATCATTGACACATCTGATTAAGCGGACCTTACATGATGTTACCGCAAGTAGGATTGATACAACTGAAGACATAGATGACCCGTTCGTCTATTGCCAGAGTTTTAGCTGAAATTGGAGCATAAACCTGGAATATGAAACAAAGGTAAGTACGCTAGAATATGAGGTGAAGTGAGGCTTGGCGAAACAGTAAGGTGCTCCTATAGTGAAATTTTGGCCGTGGCTTTGAGGTCAGAGACTCTTTCTGAAAAATCCAAGGATTAAGCCGCCACATATAATATAACCAAGTTCCCCCTATATCAGGGAGCATTTAGTATACAGGATTTTCAATTTAGCTATCTCCAGCTCAATACAAAACAGAAAAGATGCATCAATTCATACCTGAGATATGAGACTAAGATTTCTTCCACATCCTTTGCATTCAAGCAGATGCGGTTTCACATTAAGAATGGGAAAACACCAATCCTGTTAAAGTAAATGGTAACTGAGACATAATTATGTTACATTTGAAAAGAAATAATTCATATTCATCAACCAAGTCCAGTTTCATACAGGAACTCCTCCAATTTTGCTAGTAAAATGATCAGCAACTTCATAATTACTCGCAGCCCACCTCCCCGGCATGCCTAGTGTGATAGCATCCATCTTTTCGGTTGATCTCATAAAGGATCTGATGATAACGAAACATCTGTAAGCCCAATGCTGTTTGACATAACTTCACGAGCAGAAACAAAATACCATATAAAATAAAATTAATACTCTAGAATTAGTTATTCGATCACTGATTTACTTGAAAGTTGAAATATACTTGAAGTTCAACGACTCTCAGTTACATATAAAGGAGGTTGGCCAAAAATATGCAAGAAGACTGTGTACATAAGTTAAGGCCGGAACTGAAAGACATGTTACAAGTTACAAGCTAGTAACATTTATCGGCTCAGAATTGTTTCAAACCAATTAATGCTAGGAGGACAGTGGTTTCTAAGGCACCAAACTAGCAGGAAACCTTTTGGACACTAGTAGCTCAAGAAAACAAAAACCACCACCATACTGGTGATTGGTGAAAATAATAAGCTCCACAACACGAAAATTGCACAAGCAATACACTTAACTTAACTTAACTTAACTTAACCACGTAATCGCCATGTGAATTAATCAGCTCGGCCACAGGTCTAGATACTACTTTACGGCATAATTCATCAAGTAACAATCTCCAAAACACACAATTAGGCAAATAGGCAAAAAAAAAAACTGTGATTGGTGTTTTTTGTTGGAGTAGTTTTAGATTGGTCCCAAGAACCCAAGTAAGTTTCAACTTTGTTTGAGATTACTGTGAAATTAGGGAAATTTGGATTTTGGAAAATATGTAATGGATCCTAGTCCCTTTGCAATGCTAAAGCAACTCTCCTTGAGCATAGAACAGCACATAATTATTCTCCACACTTCACTTCATTTTTATTGATAAGTTCCCTTTTGTCTTATGCCCCAAATATTCAGATTAATTAGCTAAATATCTACCATGTAGCCTACACAAAACCTTCATTTCCCAAACTTACTTTACATTAAACATCAAGTGTAATCCACTTTTACACTAAACACCTACCTCTCGAAAACTTACAGAAAAAATCATGGAATTGGTAATTTTTATATTTGTTCTCTATGTTCTTATTTAATTATGGAATTATGCCTATATGATGTTTGTAACTTTATGATATTACTCCTCAGTGGTGCCTTGCTTTTATATATACTCTGAGGAAGAGAAACTGTCGAAGAAAGATACTTCTGAAAGTTCAAAGGATCATTCATTATTAACGAAATAATATGAGAAAATATCTGAAGATGATCCAGAAGAAGAAAAGTATGCCCGGAGACTTATGAATACGGTAGAACAAAGATGTTGATAGGACCTATCTCAAGTTTAAGAAACGAGTGGATGCATACCCAGAGCAGTGCTTCCGGTAAAATCGCTTAGTACAAGCTTGCCTGTTTAATGTACAAAATCACTCTCCGTACAAATATTTTACGTGAAACCATATATCACATTAGACTGCTTTTTATTAGTATATCATTACTTGGTAAAAGAAGGGGATTTGTGAAGGTACCAGCTAATTGCTATTCTTCAATATGCAAGTACACTTGTTATATTCAATTTCCAACAAGCTCAAAACCCCACCATTAATTACTATTCACAGAAAAAGTAGTGAAGAACAACAAGTTAATGGTAATTGCTAAGAAGATAGTCGAAAATAAGAGAAGAAGTCACGAAGCTAACCTGTTCCCGAATTGGGCGATACGAGTGAAGAGACAGACTGAAGTGACGATGATGACCTGAAGAGACGATGATACGAATGCAGAGAAAGCAGAGACGATTAGAGTTGGGGAGGAGAAAGGGCCGCTGAACCTTGTCAATTGATATTGCACAAAACAACTTGCAACCTTCACACTAAAAAAAAAACGTGAAATGACCATTTCGCCCTCACATCTCCCGACAGAAAGTAAAAGGTACTAATGGCAGTTGCTTTCCTCTCACCTCCACCCTCAATTCACGTCTTTCTTATCTAAATGTGTGTCTCCCTCTCCAATTTCTCTCTTCTCTTTCACCTTACCTTCCACAACAACCGGGCACCACCCCACCACCGGCGACTCCCCGAGAATGAGGGGATTGAAAGCAGATGGGGCTTGACCGACTCCTTCCACCACCGGAACAAACCTGGGCTGCGGCATATAGATGGACACGAGACACCAAATCACCAAATTAAAGTGACAAGAAAAAAAGGATACGCAATTTATAACCCTTCTTGGTCGCCATTTCCACACCAATGCCGGAAATAACACCACCGGAAACGACGCCGTGGCCGAATAATTGAAAACACTATGAAACAAGAAAGAGATTCAAATTCCAAGTTTGTGCACAATTGAAGAAGCAAATCTAGAAGAAAAGCAAGCTAGGCATTAATTCACTGGTAAATGATTTCAGAAAGAAGAGATAACGAAACTTTGACAGCAAGGAAAAAGAAAGAAAGCAAAATGGCATTATGGGGCTGATTGGATCATATCCAAATGTTGACGATCCAAATGTATTTAGAGTAGAAATATTTTTTTCAACTTATATAACAAATATGTAATATCCTATCAAATTATAATTCTATATCAAACATAATTTTAACAATCCTATTACAATTCTAATTACTATTCAGACATTTAAATCGAGTCATTTAAGTCGCATCAGCCCTTAAATAGTTTTTCCTTCCACCACCCACTCCTTCAATTAGTTTCTATAAACTAATTTATCTATTTTTCTATTTTGAACCATCATTTTACAGTCTCAACACAATTATCCCCTCCTTGAAAATCTTTTTAGCTCTTTACTTTCTTTTAAATTAAAGTAAATTAATATTTTAATAATTTTTACCAGGTATTATATTAGTAATTTGTGGATGATAAAGTAATAAAAAATTTAAATAAAATAATAATGAAGTAGAAAAGAGATATGAAAACAATTAATTAATGGGGAAAAAAATTATTTATAAATTAAAAAGTTTATAATGAACGCTAAAAAAAGTAAAGTTATGAAGCTTTAAAAAGACCAAAAGGAGTATATTGCATCATAATACAATCACACTACAGTACTAATGTACATTAAAAACTTTATACAGTCATATCGTCGGGATCGACAAAACTATATCCTTATAAATAATTTATTTCTAAGTAGGGTTTGTACTAAAAATATATTTTTCATAATAATATAATATACATAACTTAAATGTTATATTTATCAAAAAAATTACTACTACATACTCGAACAAAGTTAAAAGTTAGACTTACCACTCAAAAGTTCAAATTATTGTTACAAACAACTTTAGATGAGATTTTGACATCTTAAATATCATAATAAAAAACATATACATAGATAAATATTATTAAATATTATATCACTTATTACCGTAGAGAGGTATAATTACTTAAGGCGGGACCGGAGAAAGTAATGAAATATGATAATGTGGGGTTTAATTTTATTTATAACTGTTCAAAGTTGGGACCGAAATATTTTGTGACTATATGGAGTTTATTCTTTATAAATTATTATTTTATGAAGTTTTTACTATAGTCACAATATAAATAATGCTTTGGTTATTATGGATTGTATCATGATACTGTCACAACACAATAATATTGTATCATGCACTGCATATAATGTAGTGTATGTATTGTATTACTCCCTCCGTTCCATTTTCATTTTTCATTTTTTCATTTGGGATTTACATTTAAAATAAAAACATTTCCTTTTATGGAAACCCACTACCTTAACTATTAATAATTTAATACATATTTTACATACTTTATCAATTTTTTTCTTACTTTTTACTATAAACTTGTTGTTATATCTATATAAATATTGTTTTACTCAAACTTCTTACAAATTTGTGTAAAGAGTAAACATAAAGTATTTAGTAGAATGGAGAGAGTATTATATAGTTCACGTCAGAATTGAACATCCACCTTACACTACCACCGACCGCCACCTACAACCACCGCCTAATGTCACCCTCCACCACATTCCATATACACCATTCTTCAACAACCACCGACCTCCATCTTCCACGCCACCGCTCTATTTGGTCGTTTATTAGAGTATTCCCTCAATCACGTTGGGCGTTGGCGCAGCTTTTTTCGAGTTCTTATGTTCTAACTACTCGAAAAGTGTTCCTTGAAACCTTAACACGTAAACTAAGTGAGGAGGGGTTTAGCGGTACGCTTTTCGGTCCTTTAGTGATAAATATTACTCTGGATGATTTGTATATAGTAAGTGCAATTAAATTACCCGATCAGATTGAATGAGCTTATTTATATATGTTTATTGTTGTTGGGTCATTGTCCTAGGTGGTAGTACGAGTACGTGTCAACCAAAGAGCTAAACAACCACCACATCCGAACCTCCACTTTCAGATCCGCACCACCACCACACCTCCACCTTTCAATATCTCGAGAATAAGTGTCTTTTTCTTTTTTTTTTACTAATTTCTCGATTACTCATACTGTATCATGGCACATTCACAAAATGATAATATTATATCATGAAATATTTACAACACATTGCACATAATGTTGTCATAACGAAGTAATGCTTTCGTTATGATGGACTAGATTATAATACAGTCACAATATAATAATATTGTGCCATACATCACACATGATACAATATATTGATTGTACCATGATATAGTTCAAATAATACTTTCGTGATTACACACTCTGGATCATTTGTATATAATAAGTGCAATGAAGTTACCCGATAAGTTTGAATGAGCTTAATTATATATGTTTATCGTCGTTGTTGGGTCATTGTCCTAGGTAGTAGTACGGGCACGTGTCAACCAAAGAGCTAAGCAACCACCACATCCGAACCTCCACTTTCAGATTCGCACCACCACCACACCTCCACCTCAAATTTCTCGAGAATAAGTTTTTTTTTTTGTTACTAATTTCTCGATTATTCATACTG
Organism: Plantago elongata; assembly: GCA_036897095.1. Lineage (NCBI taxonomy): Eukaryota > Viridiplantae > Streptophyta > Magnoliopsida > Lamiales > Plantaginaceae > Plantago > Plantago elongata. The sequence goes on along the minus strand of JAYMSP010006126.1, from coordinate 5,146 downwards.
TATCATGGTACATTCACAAAACGATAGTATTATATCATGAAATATTCACAACACAATGCACATTATGTTGTCATAACAAAGTAATGCTTTCGTTATGATGAACTAGATTATGATACATTCACAACACAAAAATATTGTACCATACATTACACATGATACAATATATTGATTGTACCACGATATAGTTCAAATAATACTTTTGTGATTATGGACTATATTATGGTATAGTCACAACACAATACTATTGTATCATACACTACTTCTAATGGAGTGTATATGAATTGTATTACACCCTCCGTTCCATTTAAAACTCTCCATTTTGCGCGTTAGATTTAAAAAAAAAATTTGTTTTATGAAAACACACTATCTCAACTATTAATATAATCTCTTACATATATTATCAATTCTCTTTCTTAGTATCACAACTTGACTCAAACTTCTAAAAAATTGTTCAAAAAGTAAACCAGAGGAATTTAGTGGAATAAGTTCACATCAGAATTGAATATTCGTCCTCCACTGCCGACTGCCACCCTCCACCAGATTCCATCACCACCATCCTTCAACAACCACCCACCTCCACCTTCCACCACCTTCAACCACCGCTATGTTACGTTGCTTATCGAAGTATTTCCTCAATCTCCTTAGACGTCTGGCACAATATTTTTCTAGCTCTTATGTTCTAACTCCTCGAAAAGTGTTACTTGGATCCTTATGTGTAAATTGAGTGGGGAGGGGTTTGATCTTGTAAGCTAGCCTGTCTTGGACGGATTATTCTTAAACTTAACTTATGGGTATGAGCAGTATGCTATAAGTGAAGATAACTTATGCGTGTGAGGGGTATGCCTTTGACGTATTATTCTTAGACTTTAACTTATAGTGAAGATAAATTATGATTCTTGACCTTAAAATTAGGCCTATGTTAATATTGATGTACTAAAGTTGAAGATAACTTTTCTAGAGACTGTCTCCTAGGAGATTATGTTGTCAATCTACAGACCGTCTCCATCACCACGGTCCTTCAACAACCACCCGCCTCAACCTTCCACCACCTTCAATAACCCGCCCACAACTACCTTCCACCACCTCCACCACATCCGAACCTCCACTTTCATATCTACACCACCACCACCCACCACACATATTCCAATTTCTCGATAGTAAGTTTTTATTTTTACTTATTTCTAAATTCTTCATTTTATATCACGATACAATCACAACACAATAATATAGTATCATGGTACAATCACAACACAATAATATAGTATCATGGTACAATCACAACACAATACACATGACGCAGTCACCAACAAAATAATACTTTAATTTATTATGGACTGCATATTGGTACAGTTACAACACAATAGTATTGTATCATGCAATACAAGGAAGCAGTGCGCGGAATGTACTATGATGCAGTGCATATCATAATTGTACCACCACCTTTAACAACCACCTACTTTCACCACCGCCCACCATGTCACCCCTCCACCACATTCTACATTGGGCGTTGGATAGCTTTTTCCCAAATTAAATAAACCTATTTATAGACGTTTCTCGTTGTTGGTGTCATTATCCGAGGTAGTAGTACGTGCACGAATCAATCGTAGATCTACAAATTTACTTTTTCGAATCAATTATACAAAAAAGACCTCTCATCTTTGATGTATTTCGTCACACTAAATATAAAGTTGATATTATATTTCTTCACATTAAATATATAAGTTTATACCTTTCTTTCAACTTTTAAATGTATTTCACTTAATACACAATTTTATCCTTTTTTTAATTTGAAGTTGCTTAATGAAGTCTTCATTTCAAATTTCAGGAAAAATGGTTAATTGCACCAAATTCTTGCATTGATAAACTAATCTAAGTCAAATATATAGATATATAGTCAATTTTAATGTTAGATTTGCATTTTCATGGTAGAAATTTATACTTTGACCAACGTATATTAAATAATTATGTGCTTATAAGTACTATCATGTAAGTTAGGCATTTTTGAATAATAGATTTTGTAATCACCGTAAGAATAGAGTACTTAACTGTGTTTTCTAAAGTTGCACTATACATATGACCTGCCTAGAACAAGCAAATCTATAATGAAAAGGATAAAATATATTAATTTCTAAATTAATCATGAATCATAATTTCATTTTGCCTGCTGGTATTACGTGTATATGATCTAACAACAACAACAACAACAACAACAACAACAACTATAATAATAATAATAATAATATAAAATTTTATGAAAGATGATATCTATTTAGAGATGACCTATCTTACTAACAAAATCACTTATATATTAATCAAAACGTCTATGTTGTTAACGAAATAAATATTATTGTTATGTGAGGATATTTTTATTTTTGAAAATATATGCATTTTGATTAATAACTTCTAATAACAATAAAAGAAAATAATAGTAGAGTTCAATATATAGCAATCTAGTACTTCACTTGTACTTGAATTCCTATGATATTGTAATTAGTACTAGTAGCTTACGCATGCTATGTATCTCTAACCAATAAATTAGTAAAATGTCACGAACTCCATATGAAAATAGCAAAAAATCCAGTTGCCTCATAAATACTCTTGAAATTAATAAAACAACCCAATTCCATCATATGAATCCAAGGATAGGTTGATGTCATTTGTACTATACCTTGATGAGGGTTTATTCATAAAGCAATTCCTTGATACTTTCACCCAGAAAATTGTTGCACCATTTTAGGTAATAAATGAGGTCACAATAGGTAGTCCATCCATCACAAAGCTAGCAAGTCACTATTGGCACAAACTGAAAAATGAAAGTTGGGAAAAACACTTTTACTTTCGGTGGAGTCTATGGGACGAGTTTCCCCTTAGAGTTAGATGAAGATGGAATTGGTGAATTGGGTGTTTTTGGGCTTTGACCCAGTCCAACTTTAAATATTTTTTAAAATTGAATTTGAGTTGCATTGGACTGAATATTTGAATTTGGTAATATCAAATCTAATTAATTCTTTTATTTTGGGCCATAGGTTGGGTAAAAATATCCATTGACAGAATTAATCTATAGTATGACAAGCTTGTCTATAGTTGCGGGTATTCCGATATTAACGTTTATGGCGACATTTATAACAAGTATCTTTATCACTAAAGTTGCACATGTTCTCTGAAACTCCGAGGACTCAATGAATTTCATATTTTGAATGAGCATATTGTTGCATTAACAATGTCAAATATAGACCCTCGCTGAATCAATTGTGGTACCTATCTAAACTCTCAGTCAGTTACAATAACTAAATCATTGAATGGTGTGGCTAGTCGATGCATGGCATACCTAAAATTCCTATTACGCACTTTAAAACAATGAATTTGGTAATTATAGCCTCATTCTATATAATAAGTTCATTTTATTGATAGACATGTTATATCGGAAACAAGTATAAACTTACTTCCCAAGTAGGATATGTGCTTTCTTTATTTGTAGGAAAATGATCACACTTCTTAAAAAAGAACGTCTTATTGCATCTAAGTAAGAATATAAAAAACACATATCTTACTTGAATAAGAAATAACTTCTTGCATCCTAATATCAGCCTCATCGCCCTTATCATCAAACCGTAGTATCCATTTTGCGAATTATACCATCTCATGAATCTCAACTTTAACATACCAGCCCAAAAAAAAAATCAAATCACACTTCACAAAATATAAAGAAAGAAACATATATTACTAAAATAAAAAAATACCATAAATGAACAAATATTTAGTTACCTAAAGTCGCATATTCTTTATAAGTCTGAGGACCACACCTGAAGTAGCAATAATATGATACCGATGGAAGCCACTGGAAAAACGTATATCTCTTCTATCTCTCAAAACAGAGCACACAGTGCTCTAAATATAATATCTCCTCTAGAATCAACAGTGAATTGTAGTAAATGATGTATTGCTAAGTATGAGTTGATGACCTTCATTCTTCCTATCATGTATCCGGGAATTTAAGAACTCCATTAGAATATAATTTGACATCTTCTTTTAATACTTATATGAATATCGGGATACTATCCGTCTTCCACATGGACGAAAAGTAGGGGATTTGTAAAAGAAGGTTTCTCGACCATAAAATGATTTTTTGCATGTAAGTTTCATCACTTATCACCCTCTACGAAGGAATCACTTTTAATGCAAGGCAAACTGTAAGTTCTTCCATCACCATACGTCATGCAATAAGTCGAAGGCCTACCTCATACGCATTTTCAAGGGAGGTGTGATGTATGGCCATCTTGTATAGTATTGCAAATTGATTGTTCTCTTTCAACATGATTTTTTTTATGAGTTTTGCAGAATCAGTTTCTAAACGAGCTGAATTGGTTTGGCTTTACGATAACTAAAATATATACTTACCGTCGAACATCTATAATTCTAATGAGTACTAAATGATGTATACCAAATTTTTAAAATTTAAATAAAATATGTGAAAGATGCATGAAATTGAGTGTAGAGGTTCAAAAAAATTGCAGTGAGAGCATTGATCATGTTGTCACTTTCATGTTCAGTGTCATATATATAATACTAATAAAATTTTGGAGTTTGTATTTCTTTGGGCAATAAAGTTTCAATTTTGTGATCATTTTAGCCACGTATCTTAAAGCAATAAGGACATTTTTATTTACTAATTTAATTGTCTATTTCCAACCCATTGGAGTAAATTAATGCGAATATATTATTATATGCATATGCATTAATAATAGAACAATCATATTAACCAATGGTACCTATTGCTGAAAAAACTAATACTTATAGAACATATTTTTTAAATTAATATAGTTAAAACCAATGATCATGAAAAAATCAAAAATAAAATTAGAGTATATCAGTAGTACATTAATAATCCAATAAAGTAAGTTTACAAAATCGTAACAAACTCAATATATATTAAGTCAAATTTATATTAAAAATGTTCTATATAGTAAATATATATATAATATATAATAGGAGGTAATATTTGAATAAATATTGAGTAAAAATATAACAAGTGTTAGAATTCACATAAATGTTGAAAAGGTAATGGTTTTTGTTTGATTCAATTCAATGTGCAATTTATGCTAATATCTAAAGTGATGTATTCCTAATTGTATACTTAAATAAGTAT
>JAYMSP010006125.1:0-12249 GCA_036897095.1 Plantago elongata | reverse complement strand
ACAATTCTTGAAAATTTTCATGATGCTACTGTTAGAGTTTCTGGTACTTACTATGTGACTGCAAATATCTTTTTGGATGAAATTGGATAATCTATTCTTTGTTTAAGGAGTGTATTGAGGTGACAAATACGTATTTGAAATTGGTGGCTGGAAAAATGAAATCTAAGTTTGATAAGTATTGGGGTATTGGTACGACGAAGGCCAATTCGATCTTTTATGTTGCTAGCTTGCTTGATCCTCGTTACAAGTTTAACTTCTTAAAGGCAAGTTTGGTTCATATGTTTGGTACTACAATTGGTGAGTCTTTGACTAATGCATCGATGGATTCGTTGAAAGAACTTTTTTAAGAATATAAGGACACCACACCTTGTAGCATTAAGTCCTCTCGCTCAACTTCAAAAGGTCCATCTACCATTGGGTTAGGTGTAAGTGGAAGACCTATTAAAAAAAGTAATGAAGCCTAATAGAGAGTTTTATAATAAGATCCAAGCAAGTATTGGGACTGTTGAGGCACAAACTTAATTGGAGAAGTATTTGGCTGCCGAGATCATCACTTAAGATGATTTTGAGTCGATAGATTGTAAGATTCTTCAATGGTGGAATGATCATAAGAGAGACTATCCCATCTTAGCAAGGTTGGCTCGAGATGTCTTTGTTGTCCCCATATCTACCGTTGCCTCTGAATCAGCTTTCTCCACGGGTGGTCGTATCATTGATGATTTTAGCTTCATTGAATCCTGAAACTGCTAAAACGCTGATTTGTACACAAGATTGGATACGTCAAAGACGTGTCTTAACTTGTGAAGGAGAATTTGAACTTGTTCAAGAGCTTGAAAATGGTAGACCTATTTATTTTATCGTTTGCTACTACTATGCGTGATTTACTTGTTATACTTCTACCCAAAAACTACAATAATAATTTCTTTAAATTTGTTGCAGATTTGAAGATAACTAATGAGGAATCAACAACTATACAATGATAATTCCTACCTACTGAAACGTAAGTTTTCCTATGCATGATTTATTGTGTTCAGTCTTGTTTTGTGTTCTTCTGAAATCTGAATCATGTTACTTGTTCTTTCTTATTTTCCATTCCTGTTTTATATCTGTTCTGCTGTGTTGTTCTGTCCTCACTACTATGTTCAGAAATATGTTGTTCTGAACTTGTGCCTTTGCTGACTGCTGTGTTGTTGCCTGTTGCTGAATGATGTGTTGTTGCCTGCTGCTGCATGCATGTGTCGTGAAATCTGTGCGGATGTGCTGCTGAACAGCTTGAAGAAAAGAACCTGTGCTGGCTGATGTTCTTTACTTTTGTAATTTGTTGAAAATTCGAATTTTGTTGTACTTTCTACTTTCTACTTTGTTTCAATGGAATGTAATCCTTATTCTAGAATCTAGAATGAATCAAGATTCAAGAACATGAACTCCATTTTTTCGTATTTGTTATTTTGAATTTGAACTTTATTTTCGTATGTAGGATGTATTAGTTAATTTGAATTTTCATGGCAGGAACTTTATTTTCTGAAATTGTAATTTTTTATATTCGGATTAATCTGAAAAAACTCAATCCGGGACGCATTAATCCGAATACGATCCGAACCATTCAGATCGGATTATGGATCGACCCCCAGTTGCTCCGAAACTTCGAATCGAATTGGATTAATCCGAATGGTCACCCCTAATCTACCAGGACTATATTGTTAATATATCGTAACACAACTTTATGCATTTATTCTTTAAAATGTGATAAAATATATTATATACTTCATATTTAATAAAAAATTTATTTTACATTTATATACAACTTACACATTTCACATTTAAAAGTATAACTTCTAAAAAAAAAAATTAATCTCTCACTTTTAATTTCGTATATATAAGGTTTCAAAAAATCTATAGCTCTTATAAATTGTGGCTAGAAAAGCCCCCTTCTTATAAACATTTGTGAGTATAGTATGTCTTGCCGTATGTTTTAGGCAAGATGTATTTAAGTAATATATAGAGTCTGTGATTCAATTACAATCATATTAATTTAACATATAAGTTCTTATCAATTGAATAATCTACCACCGATTAAAATATAATCTTAACTTTTATAACGGGATTATAAACATTCGTTTATTAATTTCTAATGGTTAACTTGGTCCAAAAATTAATACTTAATGAGTGTAGTAAAACTAGCTGAAAATGTAATTCATAGCTAAAATGATAGCTAAATAAATTAAAATTTTTTTCCAATTAGTTTCTAAAATCAACTAGTTTTTTAGTTAGTTTATTTAAATAATTGTATATTCACATAACGAAATTTTTATTAAAAAAAATTATGAAGCTGAAAATCTAACGATGAATATAACCTTAATAGTTAATAGGTCCAGTTTTTATTTTCCATCAAGTCCGATCCAAGAATATTCTAGTGCGCCCCAGTCACTCATCTACTTGCTATTTGAAGTCCAATCCAGTTATGTTTGATAAATATGAATTTGTGTATGACAATGGAGGTAAGAAGACCAGTTCACCTATCATCCAAGGCCATCTCCGATCCTTCGACCCGAGCAAACCATGAGGTCTTTCTGGTCAAGGTTCACTGAGAGTCTGGACTACCACACACTCTTTTTCGATGAAGTCTTACTCTAGTCTCTAACTTAGAACAAATTCTATATTTCTATACTAAGTATATACATTTTCTTATGCAATGCACTATATAATCTGTAATAACACGTCATATGTTATCACTCGTTTAATCTTCCTGACGAAAATAGAAGTTGACTCTCTTCTAAAGATACAGGGAATTAATACTATACGCTTGGTGATTATAAAAAAAACACCGCAGCTCAGCTTATGCAACATTGCACTTGCCCAGTGAAAGACTCGCACAATAACCATTTCTAAGGCCAACAAGAGCTTGTGATGATGATCGAAATAACCAGATTTTGATCGATTAAAAAATAGTCATCTAACACACCACTATATGACACTATAGTCTTCTATGTCCAATGACACAAAAACAAATAAATGGTCATATAGAGTCTTGTGCCATGTAACACCAATGTCCATATATATGTATCGAACTTCGAAAAGTGAGATTTCAATTGAAGGAAACCACACTACATTGTTCGATTTCACACTACATATAACTGGGTTCAATCAATCAATTTCGGTTCTTAAGTACCTTGGTCATTGGCGTAACAAGATACCCCATACCCATGTACAAAAACATTTCCAAAACAAAATGACCAAACTCTCAACATTAAATGGATGAACTGAAGCTGAGAATATATTCCAATGTTCACAGGAATGGTAAAGGTAAACGATTCACCATCCGACATAGGTGTAGATTGGAGATTTCGCATGTAGCTGGTCATGGGAGGTGTAGAGAAACAGTATAATCCTAAACACCACATTACCAGCAAAAAAAATGTTGAAATTAAATTAAATTAACGGATCCCTATACAAAATTTAGCAACACAAGTGTATATTAAAACAGAATCGTTTCGGTTTCAGCTGAAAATTGAAATCTCAGTTCAGAATTCTCACGGTTTGAGCCTTTTAGGTGGATAGTGAAGTAGGTTAGAGATGGAAGAATCGAGTGATTGTAGTAATAGAGGGAGAGAAACTATGAGTAGTTGATAGTTTATACATTGAAGAGAGGATGAAAATGAATTCCGAATGGGCTGAGCTGGAATTTATGGTTGTGAGTTTATCCAGAACGTTCTTCTAGCTTCTGCATCTCCGAAATTACATTTACCTCCCTACAATAATTATTACGGACCACTGGTTGACAATCGATTAAAATTAGAGATTATTACATAGTGCTCCCCTCCAGCAGGTCCACTTCTCAATTAGTCCCTGATACTCTAACAATTACATTGGAGTCCAAAAAGAGGTGAGAGATTTGACCAGCTTAATTAATGTTTTGTAAATCTAACGAACCAAACATAGCCTTATCAGAAAATCGCTTAGCCATCAACACAATCTCCAAATCCCCTTGTCAATTGTACGTGTTCGGAAAATCCCTATCGACCAACCCCCACCACTCATCCATCACAACCCCCTCCACACCAGCAGCCGCTAACGCCTTAAACGACTGCGCCATCGCCTTCCGCCACCTCACCGCCGTGGCCCCCCCCGCATCAACCGGCAGCTTCACATACACCGGAAAATAGCCCTTCCACCGCCGTAACTGTTGCTGCCCGTAGTGGAGAAGCTCGTGCATCAGCTCTCCTCCGTCCAGTGACGCCGATACGGACACACAACGATGCAATTGCGTGTGCCTGAACCTCAATTGGGGCAAGAATTGAGGCAATTGGGGTTTAGTCGAAGCGGAAAAGGCAGAGAAGGTAGGAGCAGAAGGAGAGGCGATTGCCATTTGCATCTATTGGCGACGAATTGGGAATGCAATGCGAGCAATTGAGCGTGATAATTGTTGTTGAATTGGAAAAAATTGGAATCTCACTCACTACATTGTCTGTTTGTATATCATCTAGGGTTTGTTGTTGTTGATGTTCTTGTGTTATGGTTATTCTGTGTGTGAAGGTTCTGAAAGGGCAGTGGAAAGGTGTTTAAGGGTTAAAATTAGCTTCCATAATTTCTCCCTCATGTTGACTTGGAGTGTATTCTTGCTCGTTACACCACTCTGACCATCCATGCGTTCGACATCCCCAGTACATTCTTCCCTGATTTGGATGGCACTTAGACACCGATAGCACGGTACACTTTTGACACCTTACTTTCTTGCAAACAGAGCGGAGAACTCCATCATCTTGTGAATCATTCATTTTCGAAGTGCAGATATGAAGAAGTAGCAAAAAAAAGAGTTTAAAGTAGGTATAAATAGCCTCCAAATCAAATTCCAACGGCTAGCTTTTCAAAAAACGGTTACCTGCTAATTACATTAACTTACGAAGTCGAACAATATCAATTACATCTAGGTCCTCAATTGCTATGCACATGTAATGGGTTGGGCGCCCACAGTTAAAGGTGTTTGGCTGAATCAAAAATTCAATTTTTGAACAGGGGTAAAAATGAGTTTTCCACCTTTTAATTCGTGAAAAGTCAAATTCGTGGGTTTCAATGTAATTAAATTTAGCGAACAAGATGCTTACCTATTATTGTTCAACTAAAAGGGATCTAGATATAATTGACAACTCTACACAGAGGTCCAGATGTAAATGTCCCTTAAAATTATAATAATCGAATTAATTGACATATTCTGATTTAGAGATATGTGGATTTTAATGGTGCAACTATCGGAGATGGTACTAATCCACAGACATGTAATTGAGGAAAAAGAACCAAACAGTTTATGCTCTCCTCAAACAGTTTATGCTCTCCTCCGGGGAAGAGGAACAGTGCACAACTCACAACACTACTATAAATTACTATGAGATATCCTACACAAGGACCTGCTACAGATCAAGCCTTAACCCGAGCTTTCAGAACTACACAAACACCCAATTTATGCTCTGAGAAATAAACTAACTAATCATTCATGCTTTCTTGTACAGATCCTTTATCCACCGCGCTGGAAGCCCCTTTACCTGATTGCAGAAACTGAGCAGATGGTGAGATAGAAGATGGGACTGGAGGCCTAAATGGCCATGGAACAACACCTGCAGCTAAAGTAGGAGGCGTAGGAAATTTTATTGGCAGAATGGAACTTGACCCACCATCGGCTCTTTTTTCCTCACTCATCTTCTCAATCTCCATATTCTGGCTTGAATTTTGACCTTGAGACTTCCAGAAAGATGGTCCCAATGGTGAAGGATAATTCTGCTCTTTGACTTTGCTGTCACCTTGCTTGTTATATTTCTCCCTGTCCGAGGAAGTTCCTTCTGTTATATCATTTCTGGACAATGACCTTCCAGAAGTAATAGTAGCTGTTGGGAATGCTTTCTCCGGCGGAACAACTGGGTTATAATTGGATGGGAGAAGATCATCCCAGTTTTCTAATAGTTCTTTGTAAACTTTTCGTAAGGTGACTTCTGTTAGGCCTGTTACTTTACATATTTCAGCCTGGGTTTTACGTTTGTCTTCCAGTTGACAGGCTAAATATATGGCAGCTGCGGATATGCTGATTGGGTTACGGCGTGTGCAGAAGCATTTGTTTATCACAACCTCACCAATGTGTGTAGCCAGCTCCTGAAAAAATTCAAGTGCCGGTTATAAAGTTGACATATTTCCCGGGGAAGGGGTGCATCTTTCATTTGGGGTTTAAAAAAAAAATGACATGCCTAAGGGATCATTAAAATTCAGTGAGCAAGAATTACAATGTCAATGATTTATTTAGAGAGCTGAATAAGAACCTGGGCAGATTTGTTCAGTTGAAGGAGAGTACAAAATCTTGGCATATGAACTGATATGGAATTGCTATTAATGGGTTGACTTAGCTGTAGAGCTTCTCCAAGTATCTTTATGTACTTTCCAATCTCCTTTTGGGGTAAGTTTGCAGCAATAGATATTTCCTGAGATGCATGAAAAATGGAGTACCTAGTTAGGGATTAGTACAAATGTCACAAGTCCTAAAGAAGTCTGGCAAAAAATCGATTGGGGTGGTGAAAGATATCCAGCTCATTGTAAATAAGGTTAATAACACAAGTTTTGCATAGTAGCTCAATAACACGGCATGGAGACGAAAAAGAGAAACAAGAGAACCAAAAGATTCCTATACGCTGTTACTAAATTGTTTAGCAAAATATCAGAAACAAGAGATTCATAAGATTCCTTCACGCATTTACTGCTCCTCCTTCTCGTGGTACACAGCTTGCGACGTGACATCTTGCAATATGGCACGTCACAATTACAGGAAAACTATCAGACTCCATAACTGTCTTACAAAAATTAACCTCAAGGCTGGTGGCTAACAAAACTCTCAGCGAAAGACACGCCACATAAACAGTGACATCTAGTCCCCAAAAAAGTACGGAAGTCTTCCCCTTGTTATGAAATGACACCTCTTCACCAATTTTCTGGAACACTCGCTTTACAACGCCACCAAGCAGGCCAAAGAGGGGGATGGGATGAAAAATAATCATCTTTGAAAATATCTAATAGCTTGTGTAATTCATTTATAATTATTCAACTTGATTCTTGGGTCAAATATAGCTTGTTAAAACCGTTAACTGTGAAAGATGAAACCACCAAAACTCTGAATAGAAATGATATGAAAATTGAAATGGCATGACTTATGTTCTGTCTAGTCCAACTGTTGCTCTCAGTTCTCAAAGACACAAACACATTAATGTGTAATGACTAATGGCAACATTTGACGTGTGCACCTAGTATTTTCCCTATACTTCCAACATCATAATATTACACTTGGCATACAAACTTATAGTTAAAATCATAAGAAACCATATCATTCTTAATTTACACGTCATATAAATAAAAAAAATGAGTGATACAACCAGGACCTTTGTCTGTAAGTTCTTGAAGGTCATAGATATACACACGATCAGTTATCACTTATCGGAGCTCTGCTTCTATACAGTATATGCAATCTGTCTCTTATACTGTGGCAGGTAGTTAATAGGTCAAATAAGACATGTAGGTCGAAATGATTATTATGTGACTTCTGGGGTTTTAGGAAAGTGAAGGCTTAGGTAGGAAACAAATCATAATTTGAAAGATTCACATCTTAAGGAGAAATTGTTCAAGGATAAAATTATCAAATGGCACCGTTTAGAACAGAGAATCACAGTTATAGCTATTGCCTATTGATGTACCATTAAACAACAATGTTTTTTTAATTTTTTACCATGAGAGGTTCCAGTATGAACTTCGAAAATAGAAGGTCGTTGTTCGAGAATAGAAAGGTTGTTGTCAAGTGAGAATTGAAGATTAACATGAAAAGAAAGATATATATAATGCTCATAGTCAATACACATCCAAACTTGTGTAAATTTCTTAATACTTTGAAGAAACACTTCATTTAGTGAAGGTGCAAAAGATCTACAGATGTTACGAAGTCTCAGACTGCTCTTTCTCTGCTGAACGTGCTTCTGCACATTTGATTACTCTAAATTCATTTAGATCTAGAACTGAACTTGTTGGTCTATCTTGGTCAGAGTTCAAAGATGTATTTAGATCATTTTTCTTGTTTCAAGGTTTGGAAGAAAAAGGAAGGCACTTACTCAAAGTCAAAGACACACACATAATCTTTCTAGTTCATTCTGCTTTGCCCCACAAATTGCTATTGTGACATTATTCTTGATATGATCATTGGTTCCGCCATATACCAGGCATACCAATATGCACGGATTTCCTCCTGTAGCTCCACTATCCTTATTGAAAACGCAAACTAGACCCATGGTGTGTTTATGCTAAAAGACATTTAGGTAACTGGCAGTTGTGCGTAAAATTGCTTGGGCTCAAAAGTCTACAAGCTAGAAATGAATGGCAGAAGACCAGCTGCTAGTATATTTAAAAAAATTTCGGCCGGCCAATATGACTCAAGCGCTTCGTTATCAACACTTGAAACCAATCCAACTTTTCTCTTCATACAATTGTTCATATGTTAAGGTTAATATTTCCAATTCAAAACATCAGACTATTGTCTAAAATCTAAATCACACAATAACACATGCTTTCTCTACACTATCAACACTTCAAAGTTTAAACTACAATATCTAACTTTTCTCCTTCATACACTTGATCATATCTTAATGTTAATGTTTAAAATACAAGCATTAGACTATTGTCTAAATCAAGCAATAAAACATGCTTTCTCTAAGCCACAATCCTAATAGATGGCTACAAACCTTCTCATACCAATTCATAAATAACACAAAAGTATACAATCAGCTACATCCTGTACTTTTAACAGCATAATCAAATGTTAATCAACAGCCTCACACAAGTTAGACACACCCGAAGAGTTATGGACTCGAGAGCTTCACCATCATCACTTGAAACCACAATTGCTCCTATTTTAACGCTAATCATTTCCATTCAAAACATCAAACAACAACACATATTTCCACGCATACCATGCTCTCTAAGCTACATTTACAACTAGCAAGCCACAAAATCTTCTCAAAATAATCACTAGGATAAACAAATGAAACCAACAGGCACACACACACACAAGTTAGACACACCCAAAGAGTTATAGACTCGAGAGCTTCACCATCAATACTTGAAACTACAATTGTTCCTATTTTAACGCTAATCATTTCCATTCAAAACATGAAACAACAACACATGCTTCCACTTACACATATGCTCTCTAAGGTACACTTATGACTAACATGCCACAAATCTTCTCAAAACAATCACTAGCATAAACAAATGCACACACACCTGAAGAGTTCTAGGCTCCTGAGCTTCTCTAATAGCTTGCACAAGCGCCGCGGTAGCAAGCGCCTCGACACTCCGATTCCTCAAACACGTAGCGGAGCTACAATCCCTAAACAGCTGAAACGCATGATCAGAAATATCACAATCCAGCCCTAAAATCGACGCCACATCAATTATCTGCAAATACGCCCTCAGATTGTCCACCACCACCGACGGACCACTCGAATTGGTGTTCCCCGTCGTCTCGAGCACTCGCTCCAGCTCAGCTAAATGTCCGGCGAAGGAGAGTGAGGAGTGGGCGAAGACAGGGTAGGGCTCGAGCGACCAGGTGGAGAAGGCGGTGATGAGACCGGTGGGCTCGAAGGGGTCATCATCGGAGGGTGTATGTTGGGGGGTTGGGAGGTCAGATGTGACGAGGCAGAGAGGAGAGTCCTGTGCGCGGAGGTGGAAGAGGTGGTGGGGATGAGTTTGGCGCTCTTCGATTACGCGGCCGCAGGAGGAGCACTCGGTTATGTTGCGGTTGGCGGAGGTGGTGGCGCATCGGCCGGAAGAGGTGGCGGAGCAGTAGGGGCACCGCATTTGGGAAAGGAATGGAAGGGAAGATAGTCTAGTCAATGGTGGGTTGACTATTAGTCATTATTTTTTTTCTTTATTCTAGATGGTGCTGTTTAATAAAATTAGTTAAAAATTATATTTTTTAACAAACTAACTTGATTAACTTTTTGACTAGCTTTTTTTAAAAATTACACGCTCATACAATTAAAAAAATTCATATAGCTGAAAAAGTAATGATAAACAGAGTCGATATTTAGAATCTCTAGTGCACCAACGGAAATCATCCTCCAGCGATAAACACATATGCCATTGAGCAATTTGTGCCATTCGGTTGCAATCATCATTCAAAGTAAAAATTTGGGGTTGGTTCGATTCTTTTTTTTTTTAGACAATAATTTTTTTATTAATAATAATCAAGATCACAAGATATGCTCCAAACGAACAATTACAAAGGAAAAGAAACAAATCGTCCTAACCAATGAAGCTAGTTCTAAACCACAACTACAAGTTGTCCAATCAAAATACAATCAAAAAACACTAAGTCCATAACCCAACACCAAAAGATACTCAACAAAAATCTCAAAAAATCATTGTGCACAACCCTTCAGTATTCACCACCAAACTGCAGCTCAAACTCACGAACAATTGCATGCTAGGATGAAATTCACCGTCAATTCCACAAGATACAATTCAGTAGTGTCTAGTTTACCGATGTCCGCACTTTTGTGCGTGTTGGTTTGGGATACACACTGGGACGGACGCAGAAATATATGTCAGGGGTAGTGAATTTTTTACTATAAATTTAATTAAAAAATTCATTGTTAATGACTAATGAAAATTACGTTTTCAAAACTCACATAGTAAAGAACAATGTTTAGACTTGGGGTGACAAAAAAATTCGAAAACTGAAAATCCAGACCGAAAATCCGACAATCCGATCCGATTCGATCCACTATATTCGAATCGGATTTCGAGTTGGCATTTTTTAGTTTTTCGGATTTCGGATCGGATCGGATTAAATCCGTCGAATTTTTGGATAATCCGAATTTAATCCGAAATATATATTAAAAAAAAAACCCACTAACCCTATGTCTCTCTCTCAGCAACCATCAATTTTCAGTCCCCAATTTTCAGTCCCAGCCATGGTCATTCTCTTCTCCCATCTCCAGTTCTCCCAAGTCCCAATTTTCAGTCTCCGGCTCTCCAGTCTCTCCTCACTCATTCAGTCCCGTCACCCGTCATCGGTTTCGCCGGCAATCGGTGGCTAATGCTTTCGGTTTCACAGCCGTCACCCGTCATTCTCCCAAGTCCCAATTTTCAGTCTCCGACTCTCCAGTCTCTCCTCACTCATTCACAGCCGTCACCCGTCATCGGTTTCGGTCGACAATCAGTGGCTAATGCTTTCAGTTTCACTTCCGTCACCCGTCATTCTCCCAAGTCCCAATTTTCAGTCTCCGACTCGATACACTTTCTCTCCTCTCTCGGACGATCGGCGACGTCATTCCAAACTTCCTGTCATCCCGTCTCAGACCATTTCATCCCATCAGGCGTCAGTCGGTCTCGCTCTAGGCGTCTCGGTCGACAAGGTCTCGGCGTCAGTCTCGGTCGACTAGGTCGAGCTTTATTTTTTGAAATTGTAATTTTTTAATTTTCTGATTCATTTCGGATTAATCCGATCCGGGACGGATCAATCCGAATCTGATCCGAACCATTCGGATCGGATTCTGGATCAACCCTCAGTTAGTCCGAAACTTCGGATTGATCCGAAGTTTGGATCGGATCGGATCGGATCGGATCAATCCGAATGGTCACCCCTAGTTTAGACTATAACTTTTTAAATTATGTGCTCATAAACGGGAGGAATTAGATATAATATAGCTTTGTTTAGATTGAATAATTTTTTTTAAAAGTATATTAAGTAAATGAATTTACCATTGAATAGAAAAAATAAAGAAACAAAGTGTAAGGCCCTGACCTGGTCCGGACGTCAAGGCATATGCCGACTTCCAAATACATTGATATATCAAAAGTATTATGTATTACAGACCCAAATATCATATAGTATTCAATGGTAAATACACACATCTCATGTAGCAGCGGATTACGGGGTCTACACTCAGTCTGTCAGTCTATCTACTCTGACCTCTCCTCGTGCTCTTGTCCTGGGAAAAGCATTATTGAAATAGAGGAGTGGCAGTCATAAAGACTCAGTGAGAATAATCAAGCATGCATGAATGCGAGTATGAACACAATCGGGATAGCAAACCACCAAGTCACGCTGATCAAACACTTTTTAAAATAAATAAGAGAACCGGAAACACGTAATCACGTCCACAATCTTAGCACATGAAAGGTGCCAGATTTACAATACTAAACAGTAACTGTCTTGGGCTAGACTAA
>JAYMSP010006124.1:0-12252 GCA_036897095.1 Plantago elongata | reverse complement strand
CCCCACCCCACAAACCCCCACAAAATAAAAAGTACAAATGGATCTACTAATTGATTTTTGGAGCACCGAATATCTTGCAATCAGCAAAGTATATTGACATACCAGGATGAAATTACAATAAATGTTAAAGAGGACAAGCAATGCTCCCCATGTCCCTATCAGAACCGATTTCATCTTACAATAAACTTAAACCAGACTAAACATCCAAATAAAATCTGCTTGACGATAAGACTCTACAAAAAAAACACTATCAAGCTAACTAACAGCTCTCCAGACAAGCAGAGGATATACTTCACATAGTTAATTAAGTCAGACAAGTTTAAAAATAGATTATTATTTGTGAATCAAAACCAAGTTATCATCACAAATTTCTTTTCCCTCCAAACCATACCTCATTGCATGCTTCCCATATAACCTATATTGTTCCATGCCAAACCACTTGCCAAGCCTTTCTCTATTTTCTACTAACTAATTGAAAGGTTGCTTCCAGATAGTAACGGTAACTTTAAACAAGTATCTTTCAGACAACATACTACAGTTCCATTTCTTTCTGTGAGACACTAGCTAGCTTTGATAGGTCAAATCCCCCTTCCCCTTGCTTTCACCTTGAAGTTAATTCCGGACCCAATGGATCAATTTACTTCACCTACCTAATTAATAAAATTCTGACCTGCCTCAGTGCTGAGCAACATGAAGGCCAACCAAATTTATAAAGTTTCACAATGGCTAAATTGCACTCCAGAAGCTAAAGGAGGAAAACTCTCATTTCAGGGGAAGCATCATTATAAGCAGCCCACGACCAAGTTAAAAAGGACAATTGCCAGTGCAAAAAAGAAGTAAAAGGGGCATTTGTAATGCTGTAAGAAGTTCATCATAACCACATGTATTTGTTTTGTATCTTCTACGGTAAAAACAATCATCAATCTCTTTGTACCTTACTCTTACTTCCTCTTTACTTTTTCAATCAAACTAACAATGTTAAACCAATCACATAACCTTAAAAATTACCAAACATTTTTGCTTCTTACGCGCATCACTTTATTCCTACCCACCCTATATAACAACCCTATAAGCGTTAACTCTACAAACACCATTTTTATAAATCAATTTAACTCAGTTACTATTCATCAACTAAAAACTTCCCTTAGCTCACTTTTTTACCTCTATATCAAATCAATACCAAACAGTCATTATATTACGATATTCCGCAAGTATCCCCAAATGTAGAAAATACTAGTACTACATTGTTATGAACAGAAGCATTACCTATGATCTAGTATTAGAGTGTAGATAAACTACTAGAGTACAAGCCACCTAATTGGAAGAATACGTATCAAACATAGGGTGTCCCCAAATAAAATAAGCCTAGATGATGAATACAAATCCTACATAAACTGATAAACAACTAGGAACGATCAATCGATCAATGATAATACATACATACTGTAAATGATTAATAGGGGAATATATAGAAATAAATAAATAAATTGATTAATTAAGACTGACCAATGCCAGCAATGAGACAAGAGGCCGTAATGACAGGCTCCTGAGCGACGAACATTCTCAACTTCTCCATGGCCGGCATCTTTTTCACAGATTGATCGATCGGAGAATAATTCTCTTTCAAGGAGGAGAGAGAGGATTAAATGGATTCTTTGCTTTTCAACCTGGGTGGGCTTCTTCTAACAGATCTACTGTTGGGCCTAGTAAAACCTGCTTGGCCTCACAAGTAATCGGGGGCAAGAGCAGGCCGGTGACTACAAGTGACATGCGGACATACTCGGGCCTTGATGGGCCCCGAACATTTATAAGTTGGGCTGTACCAGGCCAATTGGAGGGCTAGTACCGGGCCAATTGGGGCCGAACATTTGTGAAAATTTCAAATCACCACTTCTACACATTATTTTGATTGACGCAAAACGAAATGACCATACACACCTTCTTTTGTCATACCAATTCAAATGAAATATATTTGAATTTTTTTATAAACTTACGCACTACTTCAGTTCATATTCTTTAAACTTAAACATTACTAATATATTACTCCTTCCATCTCAACTTCATCTTCCCATATTTCATTTTAATCGTCTCAATTTCATCTTCTCATCTTTAAAATGAAAATTTATCTCTTACTTTATACACTATATTTACTATTTTAGTCAATATTTATCACGTTATTCATTCATTTTCCTACTCTATCATCATCTCTTCTATTTTATTCATTTTTTCCTTAATATTTACTCCGACTCCACGGGAAGACGAACTCGGAACTGAGAGAGTACTTTCTTCATTCTTGAACGCTCTTTTGTTTTTGTTTTCCAAACCACAGCTAGGATGAGATGAGGGGCTTATGTTTAGGACTTGGGAGTTGGGACGTGTCACAACAAAGGAAGTATCAACAATTAGAAAGACGAAAATGAGTTTGAAAAACTATTACTCTATATGAATTGAGTATGAGTAGAGAGTATTAGAGACAAACAAACGCAACTCAAGCACAATACCCGCAAAGAAAACTATTTGCATGGCTACTTGTCTAAAAATATTTCCCAGTCATACACTTCAACGTCAAATTCAGAATTTTCAGCAAGTAAATGCCTCAGCTCTTTTGCAGATTCCACAGATTTAGCCAGCAGTAATGCAAATCCTCCACCACCAGCACCAACAAGCTTGTAACCATGACAATAACTATGACAGAATGCAAATAGCTTGTCAACGAATTCATTACTGCAGTATGGATCAAGTTCCTGATGCAACCTCCAAGCTTCCAGCATAATGTTTCCCAATTCATCAATGTCACAATTCATTAAAGCCTCTCTCCCGATCTTAGAAAGTTCCACAAGGCGTCTGATGCTGGAAACAAGTAAGTTATCTCTTCGAAGATATCGAATCACCACCTTTTGTAGAACTTCGTGTGCAAGCCGTACCTGCACATCAAGTCATTAGTACATACCATAAATTCTCTATAGTATACACAAATATGGATCCGGAAAAACAATTTGACAACGAGTCTGAACCCATACATGGATTAAAGTGCATGTTTTTTCTGTAACCGTGAGGACAAATTCATTTTCTAAGGTAACTGAAACAAAGTCAATGGCTCCTAAATTAGGGCTTTTGTTGGAAGTGAGCAACGGCCCTGTATTTTTTTGATCAAACAACGGCCCGTATTAAAGTATCTCTGTATTAATGTTCTTGCTAGGCATAATTCAAATATACCAATATGTTCATGAGAAAAAAATGTTGTGCACTTTCTCAAATATTTAGAAGGCCAAAAACTATGATCCCCGGAGCAAAACAAAAGGTAATAATGATTCCTTTTACCTGACCAGTAAAAACAACAAGAAGCCGCTCCTGCAACTCTGTAATTAGCAGTGCTGAAGGCAGGAGTGGATTGACTTGAAGTCGCAAAGGGATTCCAGGACAACTTGATGTGAACTTAATGCCAGGATAAAGACCACCAATCTGATCCTGCCAACCACCTCCAGTACCCATTACCTGTTCAAGTACCAGTACTAGTCTAGTGACATTTTCATTACTATCATCTCCATCAGTTATTTGAAGAAGCGATTTTACAACAGCTGCTGATAGGATGCTGGAAGTCCCTAGGCCGCTACCACGGGGGACGTTGGCCCATGTCTTTATTTGCAAGCCTCTGGAGTGAAAAAACTTCTCATTTATAACATCCGTGACGTGCAATGCAGATTTTACTAGCCGAAATGGATCATTGCTGTCAAAGGGAGGCATAATGGAGGAAATACTTTCAATATGCAACTCATTTCCTGCATCATCACTCACGAATAACCCAGGTTTGTTCACTGTCTCTATAGTTGTGCCAACAGGCAGAGAACCTCCCAATGTGATTGCCATATTCAATACACAACCAGAGCGCTCCAGGCTCCACGGAGGAGTATCACTCCAGCCACCAACAAAATCTACTCGAACAGGTAACTCCACCTTCACCTTTCTCGGGTAATAACGTTGCACAGAATAACCATCAGATGTGCTAGCTGTATGGTCCACGGTGGACAGACCGGAAGAATCCAAGAGGTCTTCTACACGGATAACAAATGGTTTAACACCATTATATACAGCGAAGATAGTTATTAAACTGCAGAAACAATGTTTGAATTGAACAACTATGCTAGACGGTCTAAGCATTACGGGTCCAAAGTAGAGAAATGTGACTAATAAATGGTGGGTGGTGGTGTGGTTAGTCCAAATATTAAACCTGCGTGCAATTAGGTCACCTAATGCTTGGATGGGTAATTGTTTGGTTAAATCTAATATTTTGAGTATCTCTTACAATTATAATGTCTAACACAAGTTTTTCAGGAAATCAGTGGGAAATAGGAAAACCTAAAATTGGCAAATAAGTCATGCAGAAAAGATTTGATGAATTATTGTGATCCAAGGTTGCAAAGAGAACTACTCAACCTTGGAAAATATTAGTATATCCAGAATTTATGAAGGATTAACTACTATACCTTTAAAGCCATATCTCACAGCTGAAGCAGTTTCAGCTGTGACAGAAGCCCATACTTTACGTTCCAGATCATGTGCCATCTGGACGTCGTTGCAGGCTCGCAAAAGATCAAGGTGCACTTGGTATGCCCTGCTTTTGGGAAGAACTTGAGGATTTTGAGCTTCTAGGCTACAGCATTGGGATAAAAATTCTCTGCATTTTTCAACTCCAGAGTCATTCTGCAAGATTTCGTCACACAATTGAGAGAGATTCCGGCCGAGCAATCCAAAATTAAGGCAAGCTGAAACAATACCAGCTGCAAGATCTGCTTGGTGATTGGTGGAGCCTAACCACATATTTGAGAAGTCGATGGACCTATGCAACTCCTCTAAACTGATGCGATGTGAACCTTTCCATAAAGAAAGGAGAGCCCCACTTTCTTCATTGCTTAATCCCATGAACCATGCTGCCAACTGGAGCATCTCAGAGTATGAAAGAATGGGATATACTTTAGCATTCCACAAGCATCTGTCTTTCAGTTCTTTGGTTCCCCATAAATCAGCTTGATCAAGTTTTAAATCACCTAATACTCTCTTCCATGGTTTCCCACAAAATGTACCTTCTTCAGAAAGTGAGGTTTTTGGATTGTCATGGAGACCACAGTATACTATAATCCTCTTTAGGCTCCCTACCAATGGAACCTCCCACAGACAATGCCGATCGGGCAGAATGAATTTGAACATATTCCCAGCATTCACAGACAGGTCTTCAGGCAAACTTACACCAACAACGATTGATTGAGAACCAATCTGAACACCAGTTGAAATGCAAGAATCATACACAAGTGATTCCTCACCAACTGAGACACCAGGAGCTATTTTGCTACAAACAATAATAGCTGAGGCAGCAACGTCAGAAACAGTGGTTGCAGGAATTGAACAGAGATGCCTCCTACCCACAAGTCCATAAGTGGTACCACTAAGGTGATCCAGAACTTCACTTGAGGTCCCAAAGTGTAAAAATACGAGATCATCTGTGCAAAGCAATGAATCAGAAAATTAGAGTCTTGTCATGGAAAATCTATAGGCAACATAGACTTGTTCATTAAGGACTTTCCAGCACCACCAAAGACAAAAACAGATATCTAGAGAAACATGAAATTTGAGCTGAATCAGCAGAAGTTACATTTGTTGAAACTTAAGCATAAACTAAGTTCATATAACTGTAGTCAAATTAGATACAGGAGGAAAAATCTTAAAACACGAGATGACCTACGAGCACAACAGCTGAACATCCTATGTTTTCCCAAACTTCTGACAAGTTCTTCACCGAGAGGGCGTGACTTTAACCATTCATGCCTAGCAGGAACCCATGCTGCTACTAGGTCTTCATATAAACTCATCTGCACATGGTAACAAACACTCATGTACAGATAAGACGTGGAATTGTGCAGTATTTGGAGTTTATAGAGAGTAGAAAACTGAGAGCCGCAAAACTGACCTCTCTTTTACTTTCAAGAAGTCCTGTAATCATTTGTTGGCTGGAACAGGCAAGTGTGGCCAAATCCACCCAGGCTTTTCCCTTGACTGCTATGATTCCCGTGTCAAGTAATGTTCTCCCATCATCAAGAATTGCTTGGTGCTTAATTAGTTCCTCTACACAAGGTTTCTGAAGTAAATTTCCAACCATGGAGACTGAGTAACTACTAATTTGGGTCCAACATTCAGATGCCACAATAACACCATGGTTCAAAGCAATATCGAGCGGTATAGGAACAGTGACAATAGACGCTGCATCCTCTGGAAGAACCATACTAAAAGCATCAAAACAAGGAAGAACATCTCCAGTCATGATGAATATTCCACCTGGAAATTATGCATCCCATTCAGTACCGGATACAGCAGAATTATATGGGAACAAATGTAGCATGTAGTGAAGTGCAAACGAAACAACAGGTTATAGTATCGCTGTACAAAAAAGTTAATCCTGATTCATCAGACACTCACTACAGCTAACAGGACAGAACATAACAAAGATAACCTTCATTCTGAAAAGCTTGTCTGGCACAAGAAGCCATTGCAAGAATATGATCAAAGAGCAAAGGAACTGGACCATCGGGGTCATCGGCTGCCAAAAATGGAAGTGGAAGGAAAACTTTTCCCATTGGATTAGCCCATGGGACCCGTTTAGAGTCTCCTCCAGCATGGATCAGTAAGATATGCTTTTTGCTGATCAAGTGAACAAGTGAGAAGAAGCCAGTCTCATTGTCCATACTTTCATAGGATTCAGAGGAATTAAAGTTGCCATTGTTTGACCCTTGTACCTGCTTACCAAATATGATGGTTTGTAAAGAAAACTTAGCAATTCACAAGCACAGCTATTGACATAACAAAAGTAAACACGATCTTCTATCGAGAGGTTGGTATAGTCTGTTCGATCTATTATCTGGTTGTATCAGCTATTGAGTATAGAGAT
This sequence comes from Plantago elongata, assembly GCA_036897095.1. Taxonomy (NCBI): domain Eukaryota; kingdom Viridiplantae; phylum Streptophyta; class Magnoliopsida; order Lamiales; family Plantaginaceae; genus Plantago; species Plantago elongata. Next base: position 5,315 of record JAYMSP010006124.1, on the reverse strand, counting down.
GCTCATTTTTATTAGGCTCACTAGTACGCATGATTTGCAGCATGCCCACAATGCCACTACCCAAAAGACTTAATAAAGAAATTTAAACCTTCTCATTACACGTTGAAATTGTTCTAAAATGCAATTTAAAAGTTTCCTGAAACACCATAATTAAAAGAAAGTTGTTATTACTCCTACTTGCTAGAGGAACTGAGAGCAAACTTTAACAACATTCACTTGCACCCAAATAGTCAATTACACAGTTAGATTTCAATTGTGGCAGGCCACTGCACTCAGGTGTAACTTCTACCAATGAACAAGAAGTGGACCCGACTTACGTTCTTAATGAATGAACACAGAACTGGATCAGTTTTTCAAACAGGCCATGTCTATTACATGATTAGATTCATGCACATAGTCAGAAATTCCACAAGCATGATGCATCAACATTGGGTTATGGTATATGCAAAATAAAATAAGGTGAAACTGCATGACACATAATTAACTCCATTCTGCAAGATCTCTGTTGATCAAAACGTAATCTATACGTCCAGAGATGTTTCATAGTAAAGCAAGTTAAATACGGAGATGGAGCTATAGCTCGGTTCAGAAGACAAAGTAATACAATATGATCTAAAACCATTACTTTGTTCATAGGCTGTTCTTACTTCTTAGTTGACTTGCATCATGTCAAAGATAGCCATATTATGTGGCTTTGGTAGTCTGAATACAATATATCTAATAACAGGTCAAGATAAGAGGTGGATTGAAGAACAGTTGGATAAAATGCAACAATAATAATGGTGCCCCAAAACGGTAAACTATTAACGTTTACACTTAGGTCAAGTGTGCAAGTTTCAGGAAACATAAGCAAGACATGTGTTGTGCTCCACAAGCTAAACTTTACAATTCTATTCACAATTTCCATCAAGAAGTACTAACATTATCACATTTACACCACTTGTGTCATCTCAAGATCACTATACAGAACTCGCAACACTATCTAACCTTTCACAAAACTATCTCTACTATTTCTTTTTAAACAGACAACTAACTGGATACATACTGCACTTTTGTGTCATATAAGTTGCTATGGAATCAATATTTGCATTCTTTCCCTCCACTCCTGGTCAACAAAATGGAAAAATGTCTACAACAATCAGTCGATCAGCAACCTTAATCTCCAAACAACGAACATGTATGATATGTTAAGTTCTATTCAATCACAATAACTATGTCTAATCAATTTCAGCATTCTCATCGAACTTTGACTACCAATTGATTTTAAATATGAGAGAATGTAGGTTACCTTGGACAGGTGATTGGCGAGAGCGAGAATGGCGTTGAGAGTGGCAGCACCGGAGCCGATACGGTGGCCAAGGGGATCGGGAACGGCGAGAGTGAGAGTGGAGGGGGCAATTCGGCCCATTCGTTTGGCGCGAGTGAGCTGCAAGTTGTAGAGATGAGCTTGGTCTGGACTAGCTGCAGTTAATAAGATAGCATCCCAGGTTTTGACACGAGAGGGATCACGAACCGACAGCCGGAGGTGATACCAGGCACGCCGGAGTGTCGCCGGAAGGTCTACTTTGCGCGATGATGATGATCGGCGACTCGCCATTTCTATCGTTTCGCCTGTAACCGACATTCAATCGAATATTCGAATCGACCTGATTTAACTAACAACACTGTACTCTGCTGCACACCAGATGATGATTATACATTTATACCATATACACAACTATATATTCATAATAGTCTGCAGAGTGCACACCAGATAAGACTAATTGAGATTAAGATAATATTATAATATAATAAACAATTAAAACATAATTTATAAACCCTTTACTAATTCAAATAACTAAAATAACAATTAATTAGAATATTTTATATAATTACTTTTAGTAAATAAAAATTAATAAATAATAATTATCTCCCTTCAGACCACCACCACCATCATCTCTGGCCTCCACCACCATCTACGGTTACCATCGTCAACACAGTTACGGTTAATGAAAGTTTTCTAATAATCTCATGACATTTAATATATCTGTGTGCTCAACCTATCACTATTACCTACCTCCACCACTACCAATTCCGGTCACTGGTTGCCATTGTTACAGATCTGAATCTGTGTACAATGCTACAACAATATGAAAGAATGGTACATTGATATGAAATAATGTTGCAATGTCTTTTGTTTCAGCGATATGAACACATGTTGCAGCGCCACAATTTAAGGTTGTGAATGTACATTACATGATTTTAGAACATATATACTCATATTTATGCATTAAATAATATATTATATTATTTGACATGTTTAATGATTCTTGCGACCATCTACACTTACACTGAGTAAGTTGAACCACTATAGTTTGTTAGATATGTTAGTGTAATTAACGTAATATAAGTATAATCCATGTCAACAAGTGAAATGTATCAAATAAGTACAAATAATAGCTAAAGAAATAAATTATTTTAGCAATCCAATGAAGTAATTAGAGCATTCAAGTAATTTAAAAAATATATCAATCCGTAAATCCTAGAAGTTGGAGAGACATATGAAAACGAGTCGACAAGAGCTTGAGAACTAAGAGATCACAGGTAGGGATGGCAATTTGGGACACCCGAACTGGACCGGACGCGAGCTCGGCCTGATCAAGCTCGCTTTGACCAGTCCATTAGGGCTTATGGGGCATGATATTGCAGCTCATGGGTCGGACATGGGTCTAATTTCCTTAACCTGGCCCGACATGTACACATTCATAGTATAATTAATATATTATATTCATTGTATAATATATATTATATTTATATAATGTAAATACTTTTTAGTGTACTAATAAAAATAAGTATACTAATAAAAATAAGAAATTATCTCTAAATAATTTATATAAACTAATACTTAAAATGATCATTGTAGCTATTTGTAGAATCATTTTATATTCAAGCATTCATAATCAAGTAGAAAAAGAAAAAAACATTTGCATTCTTTATATATATTGTGTTGTTGACTGTTAAACCTTTCAATATAAAATATGTATATTGAAAAAATAAGGGGCTGATTTTGGATGCTACTCCAACATTTTACGTTTGGTGTGGCACTCAAATGCCAAAGACTCAAATGCTTCTACAGTTCCAGCATTTTGTAACAGCCTATAGTCTATTTGCCACAATCATTTCCCAATCAAACCATTATACCAATCAAATCAACTGCAAAACACCCAATTTGGCCCCAATTTGCAAACTAAAACCTAAAACAAATCAGACTCCATATGAAATGAAATTGGCGGAGACAACAGCTGAAATACCTTGATTCGGCCCAAATTAAGTCGATTGAATGGTCGGAAGTGGCGTGAAAGCTGTCCTAATCGATGGGTCCCAAATCGTGAGTTGGTACACTGTCTCCACCAATGGAAATCTGACGGAAAGCCTTCTCCACCGACGAAAATCTGAGTCGATTCTCTTCAGTGGCGTGAAAATCGTAAGTCGACGGAAAGACCAAATCGTGAATCGAGTTGTGTGGTGAGCCGACGAAAAGCTTTGAAGCAGAAATCGGCGTGAAATCGATGGAGATGGAAGTGTCGGTCGGTGAAAGGCACAGTGAAAGGAGAAGAAAGGCACAGTCGGCCGTCGATGGAAAGAAAGTGTCGGTCGGTGAAAGGCAGAGTGAAAGGAGAAGAAATCGAAATCTGTTGAAATGAAAAGGAAAGTGAAAGTGAATGGAGGTGAAAGGCACACTAGTCAGAATGAATGAAAAAAGGAGTGGTGGGTGACAAAGGAGAAATGAAAAGGAGTGGTGGAGAAATGAAAGGCACAGTCATGTACTGTTTTCTGTTTGTGTGCGTCTGTTTGTGTGCGTATATGGACAGACATCAGTTTGCGTATAAAATGTTGAATGTAATTGTTCAGTTTGTATCATTTCTCTCCTTCAGTTTGACCTAACTAATTCAGTTTCTAAACTCCGCCTATATAATTGTATATCGTTTATTGACATTGCATGTGTATACGCTCGAGCGGTTACTGAAGTTGTGCTACAATATTTGTCTTCAAGTTCGTAAAGTTATAGATGTACTTCATTTACAGTTTAGTCAGTATCATGCATGTGTAATGATATTTAAATTGTATATACAGTAGAAAATTCGTAAATCAGGGCATTTACATCTAAATAAAGCCTATAGTCATAATATATGATTTTCATTATGATACGTAAGATATAATATACTTATGTAATGTTAATATAAACTTTGAGAATGTAGGTGTTTTGATTAATAATGGTTTTTTTTAAATATAATTGATGAAGTTTATATAAAAATACATCGTTCATAATTTATCGAATAATCTGCACCCTCAAATAATAGATTCTGGGTTCGCCCCTGCATAGTTCATACTATGTAAAACACAAGAAACACTTTTTGTTAAGTATTCTGGAAAATAAAAAACTGTTACTTACAAGTGGTGATTTAATTGATGCATATGAATCCAAAAGTGTAAGATCTTTAGCTGAGCGCCTTAGTAAAGAATCAGATTGCAGAATATCCTGCAAAAGGATATGAATAATTTCAAGAATCTTTTTAAGTTTAAAGTGGGGTTGAGGGGAAGTTAAAAGAAAATAGAAAATTTTCAGTTCTAAACTTATCTGTTAGCTTCCGTTTACGTAGTAATTTATGTATATAGTAACCTTCGTATTACATCAACATTCAAATGTAACGTGCTAAGTTAGTATGTAATAATCTTATTCAGAAAATATACATTATTAGTACCCGCATGTACTGTTGAATAAATTTTGGATACGAATATTTTTTCCAGTATAGTCGGTATGATTGTACGCAGGTATGATTGTATGCAGTTTATACTGCACTATGCACTAAGATTTCTATGAAGTGACAAAACAAGTTCACATATAACTGTTTAGAAATTGAAGTACTTGGGTATGATTTAGTTTATCTTATTTATCTGTTTTCATATCGTCCCTTTAGACATGGATCCATTTGGCAATAATTGGAACGAATCAGAACATGAAGGAAGTTCTAGTCAACAAAGAGATGACGATTTTTTCAAGTCGCTACTCGAATACGATGGTTACCACACCAACAATTATAACAACTATGAAGTCGGGAAAAACCACCCACCTCGTAGTTCGCACGACGCTTCACCAGGTTCTAACATGAATTATAATTATACGTACGGTGCGTTCGGTGGTAATGATAACTATTTGAACGCCCAGCAGTCGAACTTGCACCAATCATATTTCCATACTTACGAAGCGGACGAGGGATCTACGTATAATGCAAACCAAAACATTGATTATAATCTTTCGAGTCAGTTTAACGAAC
>JAYMSP010006123.1:0-12258 GCA_036897095.1 Plantago elongata | reverse complement strand
GGTTGTTTTACAATTTTAAGTTTAATTGAGAGAGAAAATGAGTTCGAGATGGAATGATCCAAAAATAATCGAGAGTGTCTCTATTCGTAGATCTCGAAGAGACGAATCCGTTGGTAATTTTTATATATTTTTTACATTTATATTTTTCGAGTTATTCGCATTTAAAATTGGACAAAATATAAAAAAAAAAAAAACTCGGGGTAGGACAACATAACTTCCTAATTTACCTGATACATTGGAATTGATAAATATATTAATTAACTAAATTTATAAATTTTTATGAACTACATTTTTTAAGATATATTATAGCACCACTTAATTAAATGTGTAAGTTGTACACACCCGTTGAAACTATAAGATAAATATAAAAAAGTTACAGATTATTTGATTTAGGATTGAAATTCAGATATCTCAAATTTAGTTAACTTTTTATATAACCTTTTTAATATAAAAAACTGTATTGAGTTATCTCAATTTTAATTCTAAATCAAACCATTAAAAAATTATTGTTTCATTTGGTATGCTACAAGTATACAACACACTTGGAGAGTTGGAGTATGTGATTTTTTTAAGCACTATTGACAGATGTAACTCCGCAATTATGTCACCACCAAACTTCTCAACTTTCTGATCTTACATGAACATATCAAACTGAGTTGTTAAAACATCAATACCGGGACAGTGGGACTTGATCAACGCGTATACTTGTAAAACATAACTTGCCAATTGTTGTTTCGGTTCGGTTAATGAGTCAATGTAGTTTCCATCTTATACGAAAAAGTGGTGTAGTTTTCGAGAATTTAAAATTCTGCCTTGTAAGTACCAAGTATATAGGGTAAAATGGAGAGGCATGATTATGTTATTGGAAATGGTACCAATTGATATAGTAATTTTCTTTGGAACTTCAATGTATTGCCATTATCCAAAAAATAATTACGCAGCATAAGATGATCGTGAAAGATTCAACCTGAATAAAAAGAACGAAAGAGCGAGGAATCCTAAACTAACATAAGGTTCTCATATCAGGGAATTTTCCAACTCTGTAAACAATACATTAATAATTTTTCTAACTATGCGAGTACTATCCAGAGTAGGGGTGATCATAAAATTTAAAATCCGATCCAAAAATTCGACAATCCGATCCGATCCAATTCAATTCAGTGTGTTCGGATCGGATTACGGATTAACATATTTGAGATCCGAAGATTTTCGGATTAATCCAATCCGATCCATCAGATTTTCGGATTATCTGATTTTAATCCGAAATATTTAAAAAAAGAAAATACCCCTTTTCCAAAGGCAAAAATGTTGTTTGAAATAGCAACTTATATCCAAACCTATTAACAAAAACCCAAAACAAATCCTCATCATCAATTCATCCTTATTCATTTTCGTCATTTCTATTTTTTTGGAAGTTTTGGGAACGTTGAGAAAGAAAAGATAATTCATTTTTTTTTCTTTATATTTTCGGATTAATCCGAAAAACCCGACCCGAGTCGGATTAATCCGAATCCGATCCGAACCATTCGGATCGGATTACGGATTGACCCCAAGGTTCTCCGAAACTTCGGAGTAATCCGAACTTCAGATCGGATTGGACCGGATTAATCCGAACGATCACCCCTAATCCAAAGTACCAGGATTAGTGTCGAAACAAAAAGAATTCCTAATTATCCACATCTCATAAATAGTTTCTGTGAATGCAAGATTTAACATCTTCGCACGCCATCCCTTTCCTCGAGTATAACGTAGTATCCATCGAATTTCCATCTGTCAAGTACTAGGCTGCCTGTTGATTTGCAACCAGTTCAAGACACCTTTCCATACAGCTAATGGTACCCGACATTCAAAGAACAGGTGGTCCAGGGACTCTGTCGAGGAGCAAAAACAACACCCTATTGCTTGAATCATGCCAAACCGTAGCAATCTATCCTTAGTAGCAAGACGTTCCTGACACGCCATCCATGTTTTGAACTGAGCACGGGGTCGAGCCAAGTTTCTATAGAACAACGTCCTCCATGTCACTGTAGTACTGGTCTCTTGCAATCCCCTATATATAATTCCGGTTTAATCTTTTTGGAGCAACAACATGGCATCCCATCCAGGATTCTGATGGGTACTCGCTCGACTATGTAGAATGCCTCGAAAAATGCAGGAGCAGGAGTTCGGAATATCTGCAGTCATCAAGCTCTCTTTCGGCATATAGTAGATGTGGACCCACTTTATCCATAAGTTATCCTGCTTGCCGCAAACATTCCAGAGCAATTTCATTAAACATGCCTTACTCCATTCGTGTAGACCACCATTAGCTTCGGTTTACAGATAATCTCCCATGCAATCGGTGACTTGCGTGTGATAGTCTCATTATTGGAACAAAGAAAGGACCGACACATCGCTTCAATATGTTTGAGGACCTGCTTTAGCAAAGGGAAACACTGTAACCAGAAGTTTGTCACAACAAATAGAACACTCCGGATTAACTGTACTCGACCCACATAGCTAAGGAGTTTTGCACTCCAACGTCGTATGCTTGCAAAAGCTTCTCAATCAAAGGTTGATATTGGCCAATTGTAAGTTTCTTGCAGATGAGAGGAACTTCCAAGTATTGAAAAGGTAGATCACTCTCCAAGATCCCAGTAAAGCTGCAGATCAGCCCCCTCCCCGCATCATCCACCGCCCCGAAGTAGATTTTACATTTATTCGGATTTGCCTTTAGTCCTGTAGATCGGGAGAATGTCTCGAACTTATCTATGACCAATTTCACAGACAAGGATCCCCACGTGAGAATTGAAGGAGATCATTAGCAAAGCTAAGATTGATAATGTGCAGACGCTCACATTTTGAATGCAAATTAGAATCAAGATTATGCCTCAACTCTTGTAAGGTCCGGTGCAGATACTCCATAATCAACACAAAGAGCAGCAGGAATATTGTATCACCCTGGCGAAGCCCTCTCTTAGCCTTCAAGCACTGAGAGGTCGTGATTAACCATATATCGATATGACACTGTGGTTACACATATCATAGTCCAATTAAAAAAACTGTGAAGGGAAGACGAGCTCATGCAAAATACTTTCCAATGCAACCTATTCAATCGTATCATAAGCTTTTTGCAGGTCCATCTGAATCATACAATTAGGAGCCCCCGCATTCCTTAATTCTGTAGCCTCGAATCAACTCATAAGCTAGCAAAATATGATTGTGAATCTGTTGTCCCGGTATGAAAGCAACTTGACTTTCATGTACAAGTCCTGGTAACACCTTGCTCAGCCTAGCCGTGAGAATTATCGATATAATCTTATAGAGTGTGGTGCAGCAAGATATGGGTCAAAAATCTTGACAAACATCGCATCCATAACTTTAGGAATTAATGTGACAATACTACAGTTAACCGCAGCATACATCCTGCCTTGAACAAATAATTTCTGTACTGCTCGCACTACATCCGGTTCGATTACCCCCCAACTCGCCTTGAAGAACTTGGCATTTAGCCATCCAAACCGGAAGCTTTGAGATCTCCAATACCAGCCAATGCCGCCCATATTTCAACACATGTGACAAGTTGCACCAGTGCAATAGCTTGTGTACGTGTAACTTGAGCCCCTCGACGAAGTACACTAATATCCACTCCTTCCAGCCTCTGTGACGTTGTGCCCACTAATTGCCAATAGAAGTCGAGAACTTCATGTTCTATCTCCGGCTGTGCTGTGACAATTTCCCCATCACTTCGTTGTAAGCTACTCATGCCAACATATCGATTCTTGGACTTCACAGTGGCATGAAAATACGAGTTATTCTCATCTCCTAATCGGATCCAATCAACCTTAGATCATTGTTGTAGCATTAACTCTTCAAGATCATTTCAATGCAAAACCTCAGTAGTACACAGTTTCACCCGTTCAATAAGCATGCTATTCATCCGGTCTCCAGTTAAATCATCATGTGCTTGCCGCAACTCAATACGTGCGGTTTCCAATTTCTGGCTGATTCCATAAAACATTTGCTGCAGGTGCCGAATGGTACGTTGGAGACGCCTTAGTTTATGCCATGCCACATACATACCATGTCCTTGCATCGGGATATGCCAATTCCTTCGAATTTTCTCTAGAAAATCCGAGAGCTCGATAACCTTGTTGATGAACTTGAAGTTACATCAAGGAGAATGAGGAACCTCAAACATATTAATCGTAGAAGAGCATGATCAGAAATACTGGCATCGAGTATATCCACTTGGAGATGACTAAAAGCCTGTAACCAGGCCAAGTTACCAATGACACGATCTATACGGGAATATATAGGATCCATTGTGTGTATCACCCCGGAAATCCGGGAGGTGATACGATGCATATAAGTAACGATGCAACTAATAATATACATTAGATTTAATATCAAATTACAAATTTTCGAGAAGTTAACATACAACACATCTCGTTGTCTAAAAGAATACACTTTTCGATAATACTTAACTAACAACTGTTCCAATAATTAGGAGATGTAAAGCTCTTGATTCGTCAGCGAAAGCTTCTTCTTGCATTAAGTGATCCTCACTCAATGGCACACGACGTCTGAAATAATATAGAAAAATGGGGTGAGCTAAATGAGCGCAGTGGGTAACAGGGTGGGGTCTTTAATTAAGAAAAAGTTTGATTTGTTTGTTCATAAGTGGCGGATATGTAGTAACCGTTTTTAAAGAGATGAATTGGATAAAATTTGTTAGAGTCGACTAAAACATAAATGCACATTTGTGTTATCAATCTCATATATAGTTATCGGTTCTTTCATAGTAACATTTGCTATTTCTTTCATTTAACATCCCGACAGAGAGTTTTATTCCAACAATAAATTTTCAATTATTGCACTTGTGAAGGGTCAGTCTTCTAGAGGTGGCCCCTACGGACTCGAGAGGTGGCTCCCACCGCAAATACGCGATGTAGCACTTCTCTCCGCATGGCACTTAGCGACTATCCTATTTCAAATCAAGGATCATTAAAAACAATATAGGCTAGTCCTCTAGAGGTGGCACCCACGGACTTGAGTGCGTGATGTAGCACTTCGCTCCGCATGGCACTTAGCGGCTGCCCGAATACAATAAAAGGAATCTTTTTACGCGAGGTTGCCACCCTCGCGTGAATCTCTTTTTACGTGAGGTTGTCACCATCGTCTGAATCTCTTTTTACGCGAGGTTGTCACCCTCGTATGAATCTCTTTTTACCGAGGTTTTCACCTTCGCTTATTATTATGAATTTTATTTTTGTTTTTATAACGTATTTTCCTTCATGATGTTTTAGATGTTTTATCGAGATATACAATTATTCGAAAGGCGTTGTTAAAGGTGCAACAATCGGAATCATCTCCTCGTACAATTCCATTTTTTTCACTTAAGGAAGGTGAACCCCTAGGGTCAAATACATTACAAAGTATTTATTACTTATATTAGGTCATGTATAGTCATTAGATTAGGTCTTTAAAGTTATCCGTGCGATAAACTTCGAATTCAAGTTTGTCTTTAAATTGTCCGATTCTGGCAACTTACTAGTCCTTCAATGTAAAATACATTCCGGTACTCAAATTTCCTCTGTTATGATGATTTATATTTTTATAAGATATATTATTGTGTTTTCTATTCAAAACATACCTTTTGGTCTAAAACACATTTATATATTGTCACTTATGAATTGTCTTGTAAGAGCCATGAATTTTATTACATTATATCAGAAATTAATTCGATAATAATATTATTATTTTAATTGACCATTGACTCCTGAACTTGACGTGTGCGAATATATTCGACCATTAACAACGAGTCGAATTCGGAAATTTAACGGCCGGTTATGCCCGCCAGTTAATTACGAATGAGCGTTAAGTCATTATTTGACATTATATTAATAAAATAATAAAAATTAGTTTTTTTATTTTTGATCCTAGTTCAGTTCGTGTCCAATATCGTCCCGGATATCGAATTTGCATTTTTCGGAATTTATTTACGAGCCGTTTGGAGTCCAGAAGAAACCAGGTTTATATACTTGCGAAATGACCATGATACCCCATCACTTATCTTCTTCTTCCCCCAATTTCCTTCCCATTTCCTTCAGTTCAAATTGATCCGCCCACGAGGAACCGACCGCGCCGTCTTCCTTTTCCGTGAAGGAGCCGCCATCACCGACCACCGTCGCCGGCCGAAAGGACGAAATTGCCCTCACCGCAATGACGCCTAACCGAGAAACGAACGCGTGTCAAGACGCGTGGCAAACGGACGGAGGCAGCTTGGATGCGGGGCGGAACACGCGTCGCTACACGGAGGAATTCTGGCCGAGTGGTCGGCGCCTGCTCGCCTATAAATAGCCGGCCCGTCGCCTCCTTCCCTTCACCACACCACCGAGAAGATTTAAACAATTCCGCTCTCTCTCATTCTCGTCTCAGTTCACTCGCACCTTAGCCCCTCACCTCCGCGCCTGCCTACCGGATTAGAGTCGGTGCGCGCGATTAATTCCGGTTAGTAACCCTTTCATTTTTCGATTTTATTCGAATGATGGGAGGGGAAACAGTATGGTTAATTATTGCTTAGTGGCATTCGATCGTTATTTCGTTATACTGTTCATTGCTTGATTGTTGTTGCGTGCCTAAGTTGAACTGTTTATGTTGTGAATTATGTGTGTTGGTTTGTGTGTACATAGTCGAGATTTCGATGAGTTGATTGTTTTCGGGTTAAGTCCTGTTTGCAACCCCCGATGGCAAGCAACAGACCCCGGGAAAGTGAGAACAGTTTATTATACTGGTAATGTGGCATTTGAAACCTGTTAGAAACATGAATTCAGTTCAGACCATTTGGATTCATCTATATCTATACTTTGTTTCTCATACTAGTCTGTCAGCTTCTAGAATTACTTCTTTTGTATTCTTCTGTGTATGCCAGTTGCAAACGTTTGTGGTGCTTTGTGAGCAATTGCATTTCTATTTCTTGCTGCAATTCGATGGTTTGTTAACCTATTCCATGGAAGATTTATGAGTTAAACAATTCCATTTTCCTGTGGAGTTGTAATGTCATTATATTTATATCACGTGGGTGCTAATAAGATATGTCCTAATAGAATTTGATTTAGTAATGAACTATTGGTATATTCTTTCTGTTAATAACTCTGGTGATTTGAAAGAAATATGGCCACCATGATCAGTTTAACTGGACATCTGATAGTACTGTACTTGGGTTGGATATTCCTTCCCTTTGTATGGTTGTTCTTAGAAAATTACAAAGATATGATTATGTGGTTTGGTTGATTAACAATTATGCTTAATCATTACTTAGCTTAACTGAAACAAAGTGATAATCAAGTTGATGTTGCCTGTTGGCTTAAGCGTCTTCATCTTTGTGTAATTGTGCTACTTGTTTATGATTGTTTGGGGGGAAATTTACGGAAGTTTTGTAATAATTCTCGCGTAAAGTTAAGTAGTGTTGCCCGTGTATCAGGATTACGAATTTGCATAGCGTACCAGTTCCTTCAAGGTGAGCGATTTCAGGCTTTCGGCATCCGGCCCTGGGAAATTTATTACCGTTCATTGCTTTAAATTCCAGTACCTGTTCCTGTTTATGTATCTGTCTGTCTAACACTGACTTCGGCTACGCGACGTCGACCAACTGACTTGGCCCGATTATTAATTGCGATTACTGACTGTATAACTGTCGTTGACTTGTATTTTGGAGATACCTAACTTGTATTGACCTGACATTATATTATTCTAGTTATCTATTGATATTTCATCCCGACTGTGTCCTGTTGATCCACATTAACTGCATTGCACGAAAATTGATATTTAAAGCAACCACACACTGTTTTTGGAAAAACTTGTGAAACCGGCCTGATCGACTTGTTCGACAAATGTTGTAAAGCAATCTGTAGTGCTACCTGCTCGGGCTCCTGACTGACTATACAGACTATTCAAACGGTCTGGTTTATGAGTTGTGATGGGTCGTGCCTGTCATAAAAGCAACTCCACGCACGGTCAAGCCACTACTTGTTGTTTGACGAAACCTGATCCGTTCGGTCTAGCCCAAGACAGTTACTGTTTAGTACTGTAAATCTAGCACCTTTCATGTGCTATGATCCTGACTGACTGATAACGGTTTTCCCACTGTTTAAATTGCCTGATCAGCGTGTTGTGTTGGTTTGCTATACTGTTGCATTCATGTATTTTCTTATACCTGCTTGATTATCCTCACTAATTCCGTTGACTTACGCTCTTCCTGTTTAACTTTGACTTTCCAGGTTTAGAGCACGAAGAAAGGTCAGGGTAGATAGACAGATAAACTGACTAGGACTTGTTTCCACTGCTGATCTCGTAGATGTGTGTTATAATTATCTAATCATAAATTACATTTGGGGTTTGTAATAATAATTACTTTGATATATCTATGTATTTGGAAGTTCGACATAATCCTTGATGTCCGAACCAGACGGGGCCTTTCATGTCTACTCATGAAGTGAGCAATGATGGGATAATATTCATAAAATATTTTATATTAATCCAAATATCATGATTTTTGTTGGGAAATGTCTATATGTTATGTATCTACAATGTAAAAGAGTCTAAGGGAAAATTAATCATGTTACAGATGCATAATTTGGAATTTACTAACAGAACTCTATTATGCAAACATCATAATATTCAATCTTTCACAAAATTTAATATATTTAATAAAACTTATTTTAAACCCATTCCAAATTTCAGAGATGTGTTATAATGTTTTGAACATCATGTAAAATTAGAAATATCAACAAACGAATTGACCTATTTATTTCGTATTTTACAAAAACAGGACATAATGCCTACGAGAATTGGGAATTCTCAAGATTTGAGCATATTCTACTTCAAAATCAACTTGAAACTCATTAGATAACTTACCCAATTGATTTGGTGGCCATATCACTCAAGATTAAAATTAACTAGTTTTAGAAGAACATTTTAATCCACCTTATCACTTTTCTCATAGGATTTTGGATGAATTCATCCTCCACTTGGAAGTTGAATTGGCATATTGAACTCCTATAAAGTGTTGGATGGATTTAGATGTGTTAGTGTGAATGACAAATTGAAATTATGAAATATAATTGAATGGAAGGAGAGTGATAGAGATTTATTACCTTCTAGCTTCTTTGATTGTGCTTTGATCATGAATTGAGATGTGTCATTTAATTAATTAAGTTGAGAGGATAAGGAATTTATAATTGCATGTGAGAAATGGTGAAGGATATGTAGAGATGTAGAGCTTGAAAGTGTTTCGCTATGGAGGTTTGTTAACGGAGGTTGAAGAAGGATAGAGTGAATGATGAAGAAGATGATGGCCACTAGTTATTATAGCGTATAAGGATTAAACTTGTGGGGATATACTTTATGTGTACAAGTATGCATCTACCACACATAGGTAGAGAAATACCTATTTACAATGGAGTTTAAGTTGACTATAACTCATGTATTTCATGACCATTGTTAGTTATTTTGTTATGGACTTATGGTCTACTATCATTAAAGATCGAACGATTATAATGTTTGATTCGAATGTCGATTTCAAATCATGGTTTAAACTGGGTTTCTTGTCTCTTTACGATTTCATTTGTTTTTCTTTTCGATTAGTTATTTTGACATCTTGAATTTGTCACTTAATTTGAAAATAATTTGGTTAAAAATATGATGGTTGAGAGGTAATATATTTGTACTACTAGAACGGGGTAACTTCAAGTCTTCGTGTAGCTCTTCTTCGGGATATCATTGCGTCAGTCGTAATTCCATTAAATGATTCATAAACAACTAATTATAGTGAGTTTCATTATTCACACGTTTACCTTTCTCTTTTAGCTAAGTTCCTAAGAATTTTTCTTTATTTTCGAGGGGTCTCACATTCTTCCCCCCTTAAGAGAATTGGTCTTCAAATTCACTCGTTGAACGATGCTGGACAATTCTTCCTCGTCTTGATCTCTGTTTCCCACGTTATCGTTCTGTGCCACAAAGGTTCTTCCGTAAGACCTCTACCATCGGAATACTTTTGGTGCAATTATTATTATTATTATTATTATTATTATTATTATTATTATTATTATTATTATTATTATTATTATTATTATTATTTGTTTGACTTCGTTTCTAGACAATGGTTAAAAGTGAGGTCCGCCAGAACTAGAGGTTGATCGGTGAGCATGGCGAGTGTGCAACAGGCTTACATTAGCT
Organism: Plantago elongata; assembly: GCA_036897095.1. Taxonomy (NCBI): domain Eukaryota; kingdom Viridiplantae; phylum Streptophyta; class Magnoliopsida; order Lamiales; family Plantaginaceae; genus Plantago; species Plantago elongata. Next base: position 2,040 of record JAYMSP010006123.1, on the reverse strand, counting down.
GAGCATTGGAAAATACATCATGCATGCATGTGAATTTAATAGGAATGAGGAGTCGGCATGTGGTAGCAAGGCTTGCCCGCTCTCCTACTAGGTGTAATCTCATGTACCTCAATCATAATCTTCTTTATTTCCTTATGTCGAGGCTCCTTTTTCGTGGTTCGGTTTGTCGAAAATTTGGGTCTCCTATTCAATTTTTTTTATCCTCGCCAAGAATGGTTGGTGTCTATTTTCCAGTGTACCCTAGCATTTTCTTGATAATCAGTCTGGTCTTGTATATCTTGCAATGCACAAGGTCCACCATTTGTTCGAGCTTCTTTTTCGCTGCCTCTTGTAGGGCCCATATCCTTTAATTATAAATGAGAGTGTAGTATATACTCCTTCCTGTTCAAAGCCTCGTCTGGCACCATGTTGATATCCACTCGATAGTTATCATAGTACGTGAACTTTAACGAAGGTGAAGTTTAGCCTGATTACCAAGAAAGTCATTAAATGTTGCATTCTAATTATATGTCTTTATGTGAGTCTGCTCAAGGGTTAAGAAGAACACATTCCTTGACCATTACAAAGTACATTTCAAAATTGAGATGTCAATTAGCTGAAAGATATTTCCCTTTTCATCCTTGATATTATACTCTCACGCATTTCTTAGTAATATCGACCTCCACCAATAATCGAGCATAGGAGATTCTGAGTTTGTGAGCCGTGCATTCGTCAATGAAGAGTTGTTTCCCTAACGCACTACCAATTTCCCCCAAGCTCAAGGCCCCCCCAAAGATGGAGAGGGAGATGCGGAAGTTTCACCCATATAGGTAGTGTACGCAACATATCATTCTTGAGGTAGAATCCACTAGTCCACTCTTGAAGGAACATAGTCATATTGTAGATCGTATACGGTCCCTTACTCATCACGAGATCCCTATCTTCCAAGCTCCTAAACTTGAGTAGAAAATAGCCTTCTTCATCATAGAAAATCTCCGGAAGAGCTACAAAATTCTAGAACTTAGTCATGTATTGTTTGAAGCTATTCATAGTCAATTCCCCACCCAAAACATACATGATAAGGCTAGTTTCCCAAAATTGCATCTCCGATGCTACATCCGATTCCTCAATGGATATCTCAATCTCACCATTCACAATTGGCGGAGCAGAGTAATTAATCGATAATCCTCGAGAGGGTAGTCGATTCCCACTAATAACATTCGTCCATAGTCGAGGAGAATTAAGAGATTGGTCTGGTTGGGTCCTAGATGGCTGTTCAAATTCATCCTGTCTGTTGGGTGGTTTGGCAGAAACCGGTCGAATGTTCCTGCCCAGATCTACCTCCGGTTTGGTCAAGTTATATGCTCTATTTTCCGATTGGTGAGGGCTCTGATTCACACAGGCCGCCTGGTGGTTCTGCTCCGCCGTCTCTCCCACACGCGGAGGTAATTCCTGAGTATTCGCCCCAATCAAACCACGATTAGGGTTGTCCGATTCAGTCACAGGGTGCTAAATTCCGGCCATCACCGGTATCTCCTCCAAATCCTCAGTCGCGTTCTCCAATGGGTCCATAGCAGATGAATTCTGCAGCGTATTATCAGAAGGGCTATCCAAAGTCGTTTCTTCCAAGTTAAGATTCTCATCGCTTGCGGCAGAGGAGGTCCGGTGTTGATCCCGAACCAGCCTGCTCGATGTGCTAGCTCGCGCAACCACCTATTTGTGGGGCCGGCTGTGCCCTCTTTTCAGCATCAGAGACGGAGATTCAATTGCTTCAATCACCGTCCACAAGAGAGAAGAAGTCGGAGATGATTTTTGTTTGATTTATTTTCGATACTCTTTATTTGTTTGCTTCCCTTGCGGATAATTCAATCAATAACTGTACAAATAATTACAAAACCCACCCCTGCTAAATGGCCTCATTACGGATGGCCCTCTGATGTTTTTTCTATTACAAATGGTTCCTACGAAATGAACTGTTTATATATACAAACAAACCCAAAAGTCAACGCCGGATTTGTCTGACAGCCGGAGACACACGCCAATGCTGAGATGGCATGCCGG
>JAYMSP010006122.1:0-12263 GCA_036897095.1 Plantago elongata | reverse complement strand
TTAGTACTGAAGTCATGAAATTGGAAATGACATCTGCTTCTATTGTCAGAAACCCAGTCACTTCAAATGTGATTGTCTTGCTTTTAACAAGCTTAAGACGGGTGACTAAAAGGAGAGAAGAACTTTCAAAAGAACTCAAAGGTCATTGCTCACTGAAGAGAGAAAGAAGATCCAAATTCAACTTAATGCTCTGGATATTGAGTCAGATTCTGAAGATGAGTACTCTGAGGACTCAAAATTATCATTACCATGTGCGGTATAACCCATGATGTTATCGACTTTGGCCTAAAGAAAATGATTTTGTATGGAGTTGTTGAGATTGTAGGTCCCGACATCTCCAACATTGAAGAGTGCCTTACGGCTAATGAGGTAATAAATACATCACAATTCTTGTACTATGAAAGTGATGATGACGGCATTAAGGATTTGGAATTGGTCAAGAGTGAACTTGATCGATATGAGAGAGAGTTTCTGGTTGCTGAGTCAAAGACCAAAGTTCTGGAAGAATGCAAAGAAACTCTTGAAAAAGAGGTTTCTGATTTGACCAAGGTATCTGTTATTAAGGACGCTGAAATAACATCTCTGAAATCTTAGATATCGGAGATTGAAAATTCACATGAGCTAGCCTTGAATGAGCTAAATGAGAAGTTGAAGAAACTTCTTTCTGAAAATGAAGAACTCAAAATGAAAATTTGTCAAAGCTAGTGACACTCTCACAAAGGTTCAATCTTATTTGAGAGATCCTTCTAAGAAAGGAGCACTTGGACTTGATGCCTAATCAAGTAATTCCACTCATCTAAAGAAGAGTGATGGAAAGTTGACCTTTGTAAAAAGTCAACAGAATGTGAAATTGCAAGCTGCACTTAATGATAATCTTGTCTTTCTTAACAAGTTCAATGTTTTTAGTTTTAATGTTGTGCTATAGGTGTGCCAACATTGGAGACAACATTGCAGATATCATTGACTTCCTGGAAACTTGCAGTCGAAGAAATCAAGAAGATTAATTCACTACTGACTCAAAGAGAGAATATTTCAAGAATAATGCAAGAAGGAAATAACCATTGAAGTATAAAAGATTAAGGAAATTTCCTTCTAAACAAATATTGGAGAAAACAAGTACAAGGTAGTTGCCTTTGAAGAAATCCTTCTACACTTCGAACTGAAGACATCGAACACTATATATACAGAAGGAATTCAACTGCAACACTTTACACATTTCACTGATCATCTCTAGAGATCTTTATTCATTGATAGGTTCTTGTTTTCTGCTAGTCTTTGAGATTCCATCAAGAAGAATTCTCAACTAGAATAGGGCTTTCACTACACTTATTCTAGGACTAGTTTTGGTATTTTATCAATCGCATGTGATTTATTTACAACATCGTTTTCATAATTTTACTTTACTATTTGTAAAAGTTTTGCCTACGGCACATCCTATGAGACCCCGTAAAAAGTAAGAAAGAGGGAGCGCAATTCGTAGTGAAAAAATTCATAATGTGATCCCTTATAACATGCTACATTCTAGTTTGACTTTATTTAAGTGTTTAGTTGTATATTATTAACGATTGAAATATTTTGTACTATCGCAAACATATTAATTTTGTAGTAAATTATATATTAAATTTAAAAAACTCGAGGAACAAATATAAATTTAAATAGTATAAATTATAATAACTTTGGGATTAAACACACATTAATTGCAACAATTCCAATGATCCTCACAAGATACTTAGACTTGGAATATATCGGAAAACACAATCAAGTAAAAGAACTAGAAATGTGTGATCAAGACATGTGATGTTAAATAAATTTCACAAAGAAATTTATATTTAAACACTAAATACACCTCAAAATTGTATATGTACAAGTATATGCATCATAGTTACACTATTAAAATAAATATAAACCATCCTCTTCCTCATCATAGTTTCTTCTTCTTCTTCTTCTTCAAGACAAACAACTTGAAGACCTCCATTAACAACCTCCATAATCATTCTCTCTAAGCTTCTCTTCTATATGAAATTCAATAAGAATCTCCTCAATACAAGAAAGATAATGACATATTCATCTTCATGATCAAGAAACAAGCCAAGAAGTTGGAAGGTAAAAGTTATTCCTCCTTGTTCATGTTCTTCCTTTTATCTCCTCTTAATTTTCTTCCGTCTTTGCACCACTAAAACCCTCCAGGAATCTTCTAGGGAATCAATTGTACAAGACAAATTCAATTGGGAAATAATACATCCAAAGATCAAGGAAGACATTTGACATGGTGGGTAAAAATATCTTTCTCATCTCTAAAATCTATTCTTGACCTCTTTTGATTGCAAACATGTATAGTTCTTGGATTTTCATCAGATATCCTCAAAATATTTCTCTTTATAAAATGTCATAAACCCTTTATATGTGTTTAGATGATTTACAAAGTCTATTGCATGTGAGACTTAAGACTTAAAGGTTGAAATCTTGAAGATCCAACATTTCCGTATGCGAACTGCAATGATTTTGTAAAATTCAAGTAAAATAAAAAACGTCGATGTTAGTCGGTACAATTTTTTCTATAGATAGCCAACACGATATTTAAGAACTGAGAAAATTAAGTACAGTAATCGAATATGTATGGAATTAAATAAAATCGTGCATTATAGAGAATTACAATAAACGAAAAATAGGGGCTGGTCATGGAACTCTTCATTCAGGTACCTTAATCCAATTAAAATAGTCTAAAATTATTCTAAAAGATAGAGAATTGAATTATATAACTTTTCATGTAAGATTTTGAATTTTTAGTGTAGTAAGGAATATCTTATGATTAAAATACTATCATATCATTGTTTCATGCAAGACTGTTGTAGTTGGAAAAATCATCATGACTAACATACTAGGTATCACTAAACCTATGAGTAGGATTTGGAAAGCTAACACAGTGAGCTACAAGATAAAAATAGTTCTATCATATTTACTAAAAGTTTCAATGCCTAATTTTAATTTACATGGAATGACTAGTAAGCTACAAGAATCGGATGATTTAGAGACGAACTCGAATTCGAAGTCTATCACACGGATAACCTCAAGGACCTAATTTAATGAATATAAATGACCTAATATAATTAATAAATCTTTTGAAATGAATTTGACCCTAAGGGTTCACCTTCCATAAGTGAAAATGAAATTGTATGAGGAGATGATTTCGATCGTCGCACACTTAACAACACATTCCCAATATTGTATATGTCGATAACACGTCTAAAACATCCTGAAGACAAATAAGTTATAAAAATGAAAATACAAAGCATAATAATAAATGAGGGTGACAAACTCGGTAAAAAGAGATTCAGACGAGGGTGACAACCTCGCGTAAAAGAGATTCAGATGAGGGTAACAACCTCTCGTAAAAAGAGATTCTGACGAGGGTGGCAACCTCACGTAAAAAGAGTTCCACCATAATGACATTTTCTTAAAGGGAATCAGGAGTAGTTCCCATAACAACCATTGTTTAAAGGTAATCAGGAGTAGTTCCCATAATAACATTGTTTAAAGGTAACCGGGAGTAGTTCCCATAATGACCTTTGTTTAAAGGTAATCGGGAGTAGTTCCCATAATGACCTTGTTTAATGGAAATCGGGAGTAGTTCTCATAATGACCTTTGTTTAAAGGTAATCGAGAGTAGTTCCCATAATGACCTTGTTTAAAGGTAATCGGGAGAAGTTCACATAATGACCTTGTTTAAAGGTAATCGGGAGTAGTTCCCATACTAACCTTGTTTAAAGGATCGGGAGTAATTCCCATACTAACCTTGTTTAAAGGTAATTTTGAGTAGTTCCCATAATGACTTTTGTTTAAAGGCAACTGGGAGTGTTTCCATAATGACTTTGTTTAAAGGTAATCATGAGTAGTTCCCATAATGACCTTGTTTAAAGGTAGTCATGAGTAGTTCCCATAATGACCTTGTTTAAAGGTAGTCATGAGTAGTTCCCATAATGACCTTGTTTAAAGGTTAATTTTGAGAGGGTCACATATATCACTAACATGTGAGACACACCTCCTATTCTATACAATCAAAAAGCTACATTTTCAAATACGCATCTTGGCTATAATGTAATATATTAAAGAGTCCGTAGAAGCCATCTCTAAGGACCGACTCCATTGTTAATATATGTAATATTTTGAAATCTAAATTTAGTGTTTACAATGATAAGCTGATGAAAAGTAATATGATATTAATAAGTTTGACCAACCTCGTAGTTTATTCCGGTTATATCATATCAATTAACATAACCCTAAAATTGATAACTTCTTTAGATATCATCGTTTTCAAAAATAAAGGAGAGTATATTTTCTTAAAATGGAACCCCTCCCCGTTACCCATTGGGCTCGTTTAGCTCACCCCATTTTTCTAAAAATATTTCAGATGAACTGATGCCATCGAGTGAGACCAATGAAAGTAAGAAGATGCCTTCCTCAGAGAATTCAAGAAGTTGATCTTATTAGAAATATTGTATCAATTGCTAGTTAAAATGTTTCGGGGAGTAATTATGTGTCTCAGACAACGAGAAGTATTACGCGTTAATTGTTCGAATTATGTATTGATGCACAATCTTGTGTATATTATCAACTTTAATACTATTTAATTCATCGTAGCATCTCTAAAAATTCTGGGGTGTTACACAACCAGTATATATATTTTATTTATTGGCTTGGTTTATGGAAGAAGATTGATTATCCACTACTGTTTATTCTTCTAGTGTTGAAGACAATTGACTCAACATCATAGTCAACATTGTCTATCGTTCCACTGTGTAAGTACCAATCCCGGTCCAACTGTTCTAACAAGTGGTATCAGAGCCATCCACCTAATTTCTGGTGTCTGGATTTGGTACTGCTACAATGGACGTCTACTCAAAATGTCAACAAACCACATTTGATCGATGGGTCCAACTACACTTTGTGACATATCAAGATGAAGACATATATCAAGGCTCTTGAAGTCCGTGCTTGGAGATCGGCTGTGGAAGGCTATGTATGGCGTACTGAAGGACCTGATGAAGTTGGCGATATTGTGCGAATTCCTGAAGAACGATTCAATCCAGGTCAGTATCTCTTAAGCTCATATGATGAAAAAGCCTTAAATGCTATATTTGGTCATGTTGACACACACATGTTTAAAATTGTTCAAAACTGGACCACTGCTAAACAAGCTTGGGATTTACTTTAATTGCATTGTGAAGGTGCTGATAGTGTTAAACAAACTAAACTTCGCATGCTTTGATCTAAGTTTGAAAAATCTAAGAATGACTGATGAAGAAACTATTGAGTCTTACTTTAGCAAACTTATGACTATGTCTAATGATTTCCAACAGCTTGGTGATGCTATTTCAAATCAACAGTAAATTTCCAAAGCTTTAAGGTCTCTTTCTGCAAAATTTAACACTTAAGTTACTATTTTGGAAGATACTGGATACTTTGGACTTTCATACTTTAATGAACAATCTAAAATTTTTTGAGATGAAGGACAATGAAAGAAAAGGTAACGAAACCCGCAGTATGGTTCTTCACTCTAAATTCAAAGCCAAAGTAACTGCGCCTGAAAATGTTAGCAGTGATGACTCTGATGATATGTCTGATGATTCCTACAACAACCTTGTGTCAAAATTCACTAAACTAAAATTCAGGAAAAATGCTGACAAAGGTGCTGCCGGTAGAGGGTTTAGAAGAACTGAAAATTCTAACTCTAGCTCTAAACTTAGTCCTGAACAATTTTAACAAAGTAAGATGTTTTGAATGAAAAGGTTGGGGTCATTATCAAAGTGAATGTGCTAACACCCTTCGAAAAGGGAATAAGAATATGTTGGCTTGTCTCGTGATGATTCAGGTGATGAACAGGAGGAGGGCGACTCTGATGCTCATGCCAAAGCACTGTTCTCTATCCTAGACAATGTTACTGATCAATGGTGTGTCAACAATGATGAAAAAAGTCTTCTTTGACTATGATGACTTACAAAACAGTGAAAATCTTTTCTAGACTAACCCTGATGAAACAATTTTAACTAGTGTTTTGTGTCTGCATGGTTCGATTGACTTTGATGCAGATATCCCCTTTGAGGAAGAACTTACTGATGAACAATTGATTGAAGAACATCAACATATGTATGAAGGACTCCTCAAAGAATTTAAGAAACTGAAGAAATTCTCAAAGAAAATAGAAAAGGAGAACGGTGGCCTGAAATCCACCATTGTCAAGTTTGAGGTTGCTCTCACTAAAAAGGATGTTGAATTCTGCAAGGTAACTGCTGAACTTGACAAAGAAAAGAAGGTAATCTCTAAATAAAACACTTCTACTTCTAAACTTAATGACATGCTTGATATGGACAATGATGGCACCACTGGTCTAGGTTACACATGTGGCTATAACTCTTCATTTGGAAAGAAAATTGGGTGTGACATGAACTACAAAAATGAGTTAGGTAACTTTGAATCTAAAGAAAAAGTTAAACCCCTTTCTGAATTGGTCAATGCACTTGTTTTTGTTAAAGAAAAGAGTAAGAAAAGATAGGGGGGGGGGGGGGGTGAATAGTCTTTTCAAACTTTTGTCGATAAACACGATTTCTCAGATACTTATAGATATCTGATACTTATAATCAGAGAGTGAAAGTCTTTATGCGGTAGATAAATGAGTTTGTGCTTAGCAAGAGTAAATGTGTGTGTGTGTGTTGCTGAAATGTAAATACAAAAAGTAAATGACACATAAGTATAGTGGTATCTGTAGGTGGCGTAATCCTCCAACTAATACACTGGACCTTTAGAGACCTAGAATCTACTAGAGCACATAATTGAGTTCTCCTTACAATTGATCCTATTCTAAGATTCCTATAAAAAATGGTTCCCAACTACACGTTCCTCCTGAGTTGTTCCCCAACTCCTAGAGCCAAGTACTTCATGTACTCAAGATAACCTTGGAGTTATTCCGTGATTTTCCAAATCAAGTACTTCTTCTACTCCACGCCTTGATGGTGTTGGTTATATGTTGATTGTCAGGTAAGCTTCTCTTTATAACTTTTCAGCTATGTTTAGAGAGCTTGAAGGAATGACATTATTTAATATACTTGTTCAGTATATGGTAGGCTCTCCTTGACTGAGCCAAGTTTATGAGATTTATTTAAGAGAATGAATCTCATATAGTTATCCAATAATTCAACTCTTTCACAAATTACACTGATTTGTTGAAGGATCAGTACACTTAGAACTACTAGTGAATTCTCGAGCTCATTAGTCGCAACAGATAGCTTGGAGAATTGTAGTAAGAATGCTTGAGAGAATACTTGCTTGATAGTTAATATGATCGTAATTCGTGTGTATATTTCTCAGCTTCTAAATGGTGATATTTATAGACGAATTTGATAGTCGTTAAAATAGTATCCGTTAGACACATTTCAAATTCAATCCGTTTATATATTGAAATTAGTATTCCCTTGTGTATATCTCTTTTCAGAGATTTCTGCAGAAGGATAGTGACATTTCTGTCCAACATTAAATGCAGTGTACTATATTTCGTCATATAGTCTCAACGAATGCATGGCTTTCGAAAGCATCACATGTTCCATCTCTCAAAAACTTATTGTCTCAGAAAATTGTTGTGACTTTGTTTTGTGAACAAAACACAAGTCTTTACAAGACTTTTTGGAAATAACAATCTGAGGAGACTTTCCTCTTTTGTCTTCAGATACCTTTGTGCAAAAGGTCTTCTTCTTTGCCTGGATCCCTTGGCAACCAACCTTGCTTTGTTCCTGGTTATTTCACCAGACTCATTCATCTTGTTTCTAAAAAACCCACTTAATTTCAATCACATATATTCTTTCTACAAATGGAACTAGTTTCCAAACCTTATTTCTTTCAAATTGATCCAATTCTTCTTGCATAGCAGAGATCCAGTCTTGATCCTATAATGCATCTTCAATAGTCTTTGATTCAATGTTAGAGATAAAACATCCAAAGAGAGAATCAACATTTTCAGCTATTGCTCTCCTAGTTCTAACACCTTGATCAATTGGACAAATTACATCATTTGCAAGATGATCTCTAATCAATTTTCTAATTGGTTTTGAACTAGTAGGGTCATTATATACGTGATCTGAATGTAAATAACTATGAGTATGACTTGATACTTCTTCAGTATCATTGATATTTTGTACACTCAAAGTGCAGTAAATATCAGATACTCGTTCAGTGTTAGAGGTTTCTGGAATAAGTCTTTCAGGTTATTCTCAGAAAGGTATCTACGATGAATATTCTAAGTTTCCATTTATGTAATCCTCATTGGAAATTCTTCATCATGTCTAAGAGTCATCTGGTTGTTACTAGGCACTTCATGCTTTTCTTCGTCAGACTCATCCTCAATATTAATGACATAGTTTCTCCTTTATGAGGGTTCTTCTTCAGAATCCTTAATCAGGAGTTCCTTGAATCTTTCTGAGAGTTCTTCATCAAGGTGTATCTTCTGGTTTCCCTCATAGAATACTACATGAACTGATTCTTCAATTTTCTTTGTTCTTTTGGTGTATACTCTATAGGCTTTGCTATTCATAGAATAACCAAGAAATACACCTTCATCAGCCTTTGGTTGAAATGTTCTCAAGTATTCTTTCCCATTGTTAAGAACAAAACATCTACAACCAAACACCCTCGAATGTTAAATATTAGGGGGGTCTACCAACGAAAAGCTCATAAGGAGTTTTCATGGTGTTTGTTTATCACACATCTTCTCTCAGTGTAGCATGCTTTATTTCCATCTTCAACCCAATAAAATTTCATTTATTTCAGTATCAGCTAGCACTGTCCTTGCAGCTTCTTAAGGGTCCTATTTTTCCTTTCAACAACACCATTTTGTTGTGGTTTCCTTACTGAAGATAGTTGATGTTGTATACCGTTGCAGGTACAAAACTATTTTACATATAGATTGACAAATTCAGTATCATGGTCTATTCTGATTGTAGATACTTTGTCCTTTTTCATGACTTCAAGCTGTTCAGCAAGTTTGGTATATCCACCCTAGCATCAGACTTTTGTTTCAGAAAGACAACCCAGGTAAACCCAAAGAATTCATCTACAGCTACTAAACCATACTTCTTGCCTGCATAACTTGTTACAGATGATTCAAAAAGATCCATAAGTAAAAGTTGCAGTTGTCTAACACATTAATGTCTGGTTTTGGACTTGAAAGAGGTTTTGGATTGTTTCCCCAATTGACAAGTAGAGCAGACGCCCTTTCTGAATGTTGTTTTAGGTAATCCAACCACTAACTCTTTATTGGAAAGTTTGTTCAGAGTTTTGAAATTCAAGTGACTCATTCTCTTGTGCCATAACCAGTGTTCTTCAGTGTGACCTGATTGACTCACCATGAGACATTCTTCAGTTGTAGTAGATGTCCAATAAATGACATATAAACTTCCTTTCCGCCTAGCAACCAAGACTGTCTACTTTGACTCATTGTCAATTAATTTGCAGAACTTCGATTTAATTTTCACCGAATATCCCCTATCTGCTAACTAGATCATGCTTTAAAATATTATATTTCAAACCTTTAACATGTAATATGTCAGAGATCGTAAGAGATCCCAATTTGACGTTGCCAAATCCTAAAGAAGGATTTAATTCTCCTCCAGCAAACCTGATGTTTTGTCCTGTGTTACATTCTCCATAATCGACCAAGTTTGCTTTGTATCATGTCATGTGCTTCCCGCATCCACTATCAAATAGTCATTGAGCCTTAGTCCATGGCGCATTATGCACAAATCAGGAAACATGAGTTAGATGCGTGCTTCAGAAATAGAACCACTTATACTTAACACTCTTTCTGTGGAAATCCATTTCTGAATAGATTTCTTAGGAGAAGGTTTTTGTCTATTTGGAATATAAGGAGGAATCTTAGAATCATCGGATCTCAGATCGATTTTCCTTCTTGGTGTGTTCCTTGGTGTTCCTCGTGGTGGCTTCAGAGACTTGTCAGGTTTCTGAGAGTGCTTTTCAGCAAGCTTTGTCTTTCTGGCCAAGTTTCTTCTAGCCCTGGCATTCAGATTTTCAGTGGCTTGGGATTGCTTTCACTTCTGATAATTGTTGTAAGCAATTATATCTTTCCACCAATTCTCTTGTCCTTCCTTATATTGTTGCATTAGGACCTTTCCGATAGCACGATAGCCTATACCATTTCGAGCACCACTAGCTTTCTGAACACGACTTTCAATAGCCTCACAAGTTTCTGCATCATCCCTATATCTATAAAATGGTACAGTGGAAAATACACCCAAACCGGCGATGTTTCTTTTGAGAAACCTTTTTCCAAAAGTTTCTTTGGGACTTGTTGTTCCTTTAAAGGTTTAGTCGCAATAGCTTTTCCTTGGTTAAGAACCTTAGTTTTCTGACCAATGCTATATGTTTCTTTGGAACCTTTCTGTTGAATATTCACAAAGATCAACATTTCATCACTCTTTTTCTAAGGAGTAAAATTACTTGATTGAGAATCAAGTCCAAGTCCTCCTTTCTCAGAAGGATCTCTCAAATATGATTGAACCTCCGTGAGAGTGTCACTAGCTTTGACAATTGATTCGAAAGAAATTTCTTTCTTTCTGAGTTCTTCCTTTTCAGAAAGAAATTTCTCCAACTTCTCATTTAGCTCATTCAAGGCTAGGTCATGAGAATTTTTATACTCGGATATCTGGGATTTCAGAGATACTATTTCAGTGTCTTTAATCACATATACCTTGGTCAAATTAGAAATCTCTTTTTCAAGAGTTTCTTTGCATTCTTCCAGAACATTGGTTTTTGACTCGATAACCGAAAATTCTTTCTCATTCGATCAAGTTCACTCTTGACCAATTCCAAATCCTTAATACCGTCATCATCAGTTTCATAATACAATAATTGTGATGTGTTTATTACCTCATCATCCATAGGACATTCTTCAATGTTGGAGATGTCAGGACCTACTATCTCAGTAGCTCCGCAAAAGTCATTCATCTTTTGGCTAAAGTCGATAACATCGTGAGTTATCCCGCACAATTTTGGTGTTGGTAATTTTGAGTCATCTGAAACTTCACTTTCAGAATCTGACCCAATATCCAGAGCATCAAGTTGAATTTGGATCTTCTTTCTCTCTTCAGTAAGCAATGCTCTTTGAGTTCTTTTGAATGTTCTTCTCTCCTTTTAGTCACTCGTCTTGAGCTTATTAAAAGCAGGACAATCACATTTGAAGTGATCGGGTTTCTGACAATAGAAGCAGATATCATTCCCAAATTCATTACTAACGACTTTCTGAGCAGGGTTGTTCAGAGAGTTGTTCATTTGTATATTCTTGTACTGATGGTAATTTGGGCCAAGATGCTTTTTCAGCTTCTCTTTTGCATTTCTCCTTTCAATCTCTTGAGTCACATATTTCTTCATAAGACGCATTGCAAGAGCATTTTCTTCAGACACTTCCTTGGTATCCTTCTTTTCAGAAGTACCTTGGGTAACTAGAGAAACACTCTGAAACTTTTCAGCTACTGCCAATCCTCGTTGGGTTGTCTTATAGTTTACAATGGCCAAATGTGAAAAGAGTTCAACTGGAGTGATTTGGGGCATTTCTTGGTTGAAGTAGAAGTACTAGGTATGCTCCCAATTTTGGTTCAAGCTTATGACGATTGTTTTCACCTTCTCAGAATTTAAATATTTGTCACTTTCTTCAAGTGCACCCATATCTTTCATGAGAGTAGTAAACCGAAAGTCAAGGTCTCCCAGAGTTTCAGAGGGACCCTTTTTGATGTTGTGGAATTTCAACTTCAAAACTTCGAACTTATTTTCCTTGGTTTTCTCAGTGTCGGCACATATTTCTTCAATCAATTGCCAGGCAACTTTCGCCGTTTTTGCACACCACATTTTGCATTGTATAGATCGAATGATGATGTTATGAGCTTGACCATCCAACCTGTGTCTCTTGGCATCTTTCGACGTCCAGAGTTCATGAGGTTTGTCTTCATGCTCAACTTGTCGAGTAGTAGTACGATCACTATTGCTAGTGGAAGTGTCACTACCTTCAACATCAGTGTTTCTCCGACCATCATATACTCTAATCACGTTCTTGAACTGTCTGATTTTGATTGGCCCTTCCTTGATGACATATATCATCTCATCATGATTGCTTCAAGATGCATCATCATGTTGTTCTTCCATTTCTCGTAATTCTCTGGTTTAAGAACTGGAGCATCACTCAGAGACATACCTGCACACTTAACACA
>JAYMSP010006121.1:0-12265 GCA_036897095.1 Plantago elongata | reverse complement strand
AGAGATCGCTACTCCCCCTTGTTTGACCAATACCTGATCAGTTTGGTCTAGCCCAAGACAGTTACTGTTTAGTACTGTAAATCTGGCACCTTTCATGTGCTAAGATCGTGAAGTGATTACGTGTTTCCGTTTTCCCCCGTGTTTAAAAAGTGCTTGATCAGTGTGATGTGGTGGTTTACTATAATGATTGTGTTCATATTCGCATTCATGCATGCTTGATTATCTTCACTGAATCTTATGACTGACACTTTCTTGTTTTAATAATGCTTTTCCCAGGACAAGAGCACGAGGAGAGGTCCGGGTAGATATACTGACAGACTAAGTGTAGTCACCGTATTCCGCTGCCACTTGTTGAGATGTGTGTATTTATTATCGAATGATATATGATATTTGGGTCTGTAATAAATATTACTGTTGATATATCGATGTATTTGGAAGTCGGCATATTCCTTGACGTCCGGACCAGGTTGGGGCCTTACACTATGTGTTTAGTTCTTTGATGTTGAACTGGATTATGTGCCAAATGACATGCAGACATGCTATCAGTATATAAAAGCAGGTTGTGTATGAATTATGCACAAATCCTGAAGAAGATATTTTAACCATTGCATTTCACATGTTGCTAATGATGCAGCTCTATATTCTGCTTCTGTGCTTGATCTACTTACTGTTGTTTGTTTCTTAGACTTCCAAGATATCAAAGAATTTCCAAGAAACATGCTATAACCTGATATACTACATCTTGTATCTTGACAAGAAGCCCAATCACTATCAGTAAATCCTTTAAGCTGCAATGAGCTATGTGCTAAGTAAAATATCCCTTGTCCAGGTGACTGCTTGAGATATCTCAATACATGATGCGCAGCTTCAATATGTTTATGAGTTGGACAACTCATAAACTGGCTTAAACTCTGCAATGCAAAAGAGATATCAGGTCTTGTAATTGTTAAATAAATCATTCTACCTACAAGTCTTCTATAGGATTGAGGATCTGATAGAAGATCACTCTCATCTTTGATGAGTCTTGTTTTAGCATCAAGTGGAACTTCAGCTGGTTTAGATGCCAAATAACCAGTTTCTTTGAGAAGATCAAGTGTGTATTTCCTCTGACAAATGGAGATGCCTCTCTCATTTCTAGCAACTTCAATCCCTAGCATATACTTCAGCTCCCCCAAGTCTTTGATTGTGAATTTTTTATCAAGAAAAGCCTTGACTAGTTTTATTTCATCTAAATTATCACCTGCTAAAATGACATCATCTACATAAACTAAAAGAGCTGTAAAAGAATCATTAGTAGATTTTATAAACATGGAAATGTCTGCAGAAGATTGTTTATAACCAATCTCAATGAGTGAAGTCTGCAGTTTAAAATACCATTGACTGCTAGCTTGTTTTAATCCATACAAGCTTTTCACTAGCTTACAAACCTTATTACCTGCCTTGTTGTAACCAAATGGTGGAGTCATATATATTTCTTCATCAAGATCTCCATGTAAGAAGGCTATATTAACATCTAACTGATGTAAATTTCATCCTTTCACTGCAGCAATAGCTAAAATACATCTGACTGTTGTGAGTTTAACAAATGGAGAAAAGGTTTCAAAATAATCTAAACCATTCTCTTGTGTGTAACCTTTAGCTACAAGTCTAGGTTTATACCTTTCAATGGTACCATCTGCATGAAACTTTACCTTATATACCCATTTACAACCTATACAATGTTTATTTTCTGGTAAATCAACTAATTCCCATGTTTCTGTTCTTTCTAAAGCCTCAAGTTCAGAATTCATTGCCTTGATCCATTTAGGGTTTTGACATGCTTGTTTATATGTTTTAGGCTCATTTACATTAGTAATAGCAGCAATAAAACAAAAATATTCATGAGATAGCCTTTCAGTTGAAATATAATTAGCTATAGGATACCTGACCATTGATTTTGCTGTAGCTGCTCTTATATGATCAACATATGGAGGTAAGGTGTAATCATACAGTTTTAAATGAGAAGATACATGTTTTTCTCTTGTTGATCTTCTCAGATTTTCAACATTAGTTGATACATTATCAACTGATAACTCTGCAGTGTCATTTTCTTGACTTATCTGTTGTTGTAGTTCATTTATTTCCTCAATTTCAGCATTATCCATGTAATGCTCTTGAGATTCTTCTGGTACTGTAATGTTCTCTTCATGAACCTGTCTATTAGACTGGAGGTAAACATCATTATTTTCAACAATGTCATTAGCAGATAAAGGTGTAAATATTGGTTTAAAATCACTCATCTCATCAGAAATTTTCTAAAATGGAAATTCATGTTCAATGAACTGAACATGTCTAGATATAAACACCTGTTTAGTATCTAATTTTACAGCTTATAACCTTTAAAGCCTAATGGATAACCAAGAAATACACATTTGATGGCTCTTGCATCAAATTTTGATCTATTAGCATGTAATGTTGATGCATAACACAGACTACCAAATACTTTGAATAGTTTGTAGCCAAGCTTGATGTTACATAAAACTTCAAATGGACTCTTACCCTGCAGAATATTAGTAGGTAATATATTGATAATGTAACAAGCTGTAAGTACACAATCAGACCAATATTTAAGAGGTAAGTATGACTGAAACAACAAAGCTCTAGCAACTTGTAACAGGTGTTGGTATTTTCTTTCAACTATGCCATTTTGTTGAGGTGTTTCAACACATGATCTTTGGTGCATAATGCCTAAAGATGTATAAAAACTTATCAAATTAAACTCAGGTCCATTATCTGATCTCACACATTTAATCTTCATGTCAAACTGAGTTAAAACCATATTATAAAAATGATTCATATGTGTTTTAACCTCTGATTTATAAGTCATGAGATAAAGCCATGTATATCTTGAATAATTATCAACAATAGTTAAAAAATATCTTTTTCCTGAATAAGAAGGAGTATGAAATGGTCCCCAAATATCAACATGAATCAAATCAAATGCATTTTCAGAGATTTTTCCTATTCTCATTGAAACTCAACTTTTTCTATTTACAAAAATGACATATGTCACATACAAACTGTGAATTACATTGTGTAGTTGAATACTCAGGTATATCAATAATGTTATTTATAGAAGAATGTCCTAATCTCATGTGCCAAAGTTTAAAAACATCTTGTTTATTACATTTGACAGAATTGACAGCAGGTTGAATGTGTGATATCTTGATAATGTCCTTTGATAGATGATACAGTCCATCCGTGAAAAAACAATATCCAATCACCTTTCTTGTTGTTATGTCATGCAGATCACAATGATGTTTATAAAAATGACAACTTAAGTTCTCAAAATAAGTTAGATGAGGTACATATACTAGATTAAATGTGAATCTAGGCACAAATAAAACATTATGCAGAGTTAAGTTGTTTGATATTTTGACTTCCCCACTCTTAATTGTAGTGATGTTATCACATGTAGGAAGATTGATATTAATATCAACATCAACCACATTACCTGTATAAAACCTATAATCACAAATCATATGATATGTAGCTCCTGTATCAAGTATCCATATATCATTTTGTCCTACTAAAACACTTTAAGCTAAAGCATACTTAGTTATACATGTGTTTGAAGTAGATGGTACTTCAGATACTGCAACAGCTACTTTGTGAATAGGACTAGATGGATACTGTTGTTGATTGAACATGTGATGTTGTTGTTGTGCCTGAAACTTAGTAAATTCAATGAACTGATTATATAAGTCAGCATTCATATCATCAGACATCATCTGAGATCCCTCTGCATCATCAACCACTGCAGCATGAGCGTGATGGTGACTCCCATTGTGCTGCTGATTGGTAAATCTCTTACCATTACCTTTGTTTCTTTGCCATCCAGGTGGATACCCTATAATCTGATAGCAAGTTTTCATTGTATGCCCTATTGCACCACAATGTGAACACTTAGGCTTATCCTTGTCCTTGTTCTGAGCCTTGAAGTAAGTGTTGTTCTTCACCAAACAAGCTGCATTTTCAGGCACTGCATTTGTTTGTCTACTCATCATTGCCATATATTCTTGACCTAAATGTACATTATCATATGAAGTAAGCCCTCTCTGGCCCTCCTCTTGCAACAAGATAGAGTATATCTTCACCAATAATGGGATGGGAACTTGCATCAAAATCTGACTTCTTATAGCAGCATATGAATCATTCAGTCCTACAAGAAACTTAACTACTCCATCTTCAAGCTGAGTAGCAACCAATGCATCACTTCCACCACATGTACAAGTGCTAACTGGCCTTAAAGCCACAAATTCATCCCACAATTTCTTGAACTGACCATACACAGATATTGTACTAGCACCCTGTTGAATAGAACATAAAGACTTCTGTAGATGACATACTCTAGGACCCACACTTCTTGTAAACCTAGTCTGCAACTCTAACCATAATTCTCTAGCAGAAACCGTACGCAGATGAGATGAACAAATATCTTGAGTACATGAATTCAATATCCAACTACGTACTAGAGCATTAGCTCCTTTCCAGGCAGCATACAACAATGGAGTGTTAAATTCATCTGGTACAGAGATCGTACCGTCAACAAAGCCTGTTTTATTCTTGACGTCCAATGCCATCAAGATCTGCTGACTCCATGATTGATAATTGACTTCATCAAGCTGCTCAAGAACAATGGCAACACCAGGTTGATCTGATGACTGCAGATAAAATGGAGAAGACGGCAAATCAAGCCCAACTTCCAACAGATGAACATGACGACGATCACCCACTCCATTCATTGAACCGTTATCACCCATGGATAATCAATGAACGAAGACAATCAATAGAGAATCGCAACAAAAGCAAAACACAGCGGAATCGATAAAAAAAACCACAAAATTGATCAAAGAATCACAGTAAAACCGTAACCAATAGCTAAACTAATACCATGTAATTTTTCATAAACTGAAAGAATTGGTTTGTATTGAATAAATTGATGAAGATTACAAGAGGAATCGATGAAACTTGAAGAGGATGAATTCAGCTTATATATAAGGTGTAACTAACTGCTATGAACAAACTAACTAATTGTACAATAATTTCAGCACAATGTACAAGTCGTACATTTACTAATATAAGAAACGTAACAGGAAGAAAAACGTTTCTTTTGTTATTCTCTTTCAGCAGTCTGTTAGTCTGTTTCTTTTCCTTCAACTTTCTCCATTTATCTTCTTCAGTTTTCTTTCTTCTTTTCTTCAGCTTTCTTCATATCTTTACATAAACATAAAAGAACAAGAAGAAAACCCATTAGCTAGCATCTTGATCTCCTCGATCAACACTCCAACCATTGAGAAACATAAATGATGTTTTTGCAATTGCCGAACTAAGTTTAAGCAATCCCCCTTCCACTTGTAAGTTGTGTATCCCAATTGTGACATTGTTTATAAGGTTAGCAGCATAGGCTTCAACGCTTTTCAGAGTCAGAGCAGCATCCTCCTGGTCTTGCATAGCCTCGAAAGGATTATGTTTACTCGACTCGTGTGCAGGTACACAGTATCCATAAGCATAACTGACAACTCCATTTTGAGTATCCTTCTGCATTCAACTATCTGCTGCCAAGCTTCCACACAAAACTCATCAGCTCCCTCGGTTGGTTATGTGATCGTCGCCAGACCTATATTCTACCAATAGTTCAGCTCTTTTAATGGCTCCTGCCACGACTTATTCTTAGTTGATTGAATGGTATACACCTCCTTTTGTTGAAATAGAGCAGTACTTTCTTGAATTTTATATTTCAAAAGGAGACATAAGTATTATACAATGCATTAGTTTGTTTACTCTGATTTTTACGATGAGAACAAATGAAAAATAAAATCTGGGAAATATGATGAGGGAGAACTAATAATCTTTTTAAAGTAAAGTATCTTGGAATAGATTCAGATAATTTATCCAGATAGGCTCCAATCTTATTAAAGAAAATTATTAATATTATTAAACAAAATATTTATATTGTTAACAATGTGTATAAAAGTGAAAAAGAATAAAATATATTTTGGTCAATAATATTCATAATTTTCTTGAATATATGTATATTTCTAAATAATTTATATAAAGACCGTCTATCAAAAAATTACTCTGAACTAAATTAAAATTTTTTTCATAAATATGACAGCCAAGTGCATCTCAGTTGGTAAGATGTTTCAACTCTCCAATAGGTTGGGGGTTCGAATTACCCTTTTGTCGTTTCAAAAAAAAAAATAATAAATATATAAATTAAAGAATTTTATCATTTCCTCAAAAGAAAAAGATATTTTCAATAAATACCTGAACCATCAGGTATTTATTTTTTATACCCATAACCCACCTCACCCCCAAAAAAATTAAGTAAATTGGGTACCGAAAACACTTACCCGTCTAATATCGGGTAAATTATGAGTATGGCTCTGTTCTTTTTGTCTAAACAGAACTCAACTGATTTGAACTAATTGAACGACAATGAACATTAATATGAAAAATAAATAAGCTGAACTGAACTAAATGGATTTGGACTGAACTGGATAGATCATAATTGAAGTGTAGTATTCTCCCTCCGTTCCCTAAAATTCTTGCAATCTATATAATATATAAACTAAAAAAGGTTTAGAGCCATTCTAGACTATCCACATCATTTAATTATGTGACAACATAAAGTGCTCATATTGGTCCATTCTTATGCTTGGTTAGCAAAACGAAATGTTTTGATTGGATAGAAAAAATAAAAGTTGATTGTGCTCTTTTTCACTTACTCAAGACAAAAAATCGATTCCTACATGTGACACTCATTCTTACATTTAATTCTTTAACCTTCAATTTTCAAAATTTTAAATATATTTAGAAAAACACAATACCAACTATACACCTAAATATAATAATTTTTGGACTAAATATTGAAATGTACGTCAATAGCACAATTATTGAGAGACAAAATCATTTGCAATTTCGGAGTACTGTAGCACTTCATTTATACAGAAGTATATATAATAACCCTCTTACTTTCGTGATCGTGATCCATCATCTATGCTTGAGAATTTGTATAAAAGGGATTCTTTGCTCAATTTTAAGTGCATGTGTTTGAACGAGAAATTAAAAAAAAAAGTGTGAGTACTGTATGTTTATGGAAGAAGAACATGTAGATATATGTGAGGAAGAAATACTTTTTGAATAGTCATGAAAGCATTTTTCATACTATACGATTGTATATATATATTTTGTTCGTTGCTACTTAATTTTCATGTGATCACCACTTAAATATCCATTTGTAAATGATACTTCATACGTATTCTTTTATATTTTTGTTTTACTTATATGCCTATTCAAATGTTCGGACTCCAGTGTAATAAGTAAAATCGATCTGGATATAATTTAATTCACCCCTTTTAACATTTAAATAATGGATTAAGCTTTGTTATTTTCGTTTGAACAGAAGTGAACTGAACTTTTTTATAGTATACAAACTAATTCAATAAAATCTAAACATAATTACATGAAGCTAAATTGAAATAATATTTATAAATTTTCATATAAAGATATCATAACCTCACTAAGTTAATTATAATTTTCCACTAACCACATAGTGTAAAGTCGTGGATAAAATGTATGCAGGCTAGAAAATGATTGTCTAGCCAGAGCATGTTTTAATTTTAAAATATGATGAAAGTGTAAGACAAAATGAATCATATTCATAAAAATCATCTTTAATGAAAAATAACATATTAAAATTAATTATTTTTTCTATAATTTTAGTTATCGCTTATTCTTTTGAGCCTATTCATTATGTCAACTTAATTTTTAGTTAATCAAATCCATGAGGTAGAAAAGTATATAATTCACTTTTAATTTTTATAATCTTTTTCAAGCACAACCGTTTCAACTAATTAAATATCCTCATATAATTCAAACCACCATTGTCATTCAGGACCGGCTTGAATTTTACGGGGTCCTATGTGTAAATTGTAATTGGGGCCTTAAAAGTAATAATAATAATAATAATAAAATACAAGATAAAGTAAAATGAAATTTTTACATCATCATGAATTCAAGATATGACCTTTTTGTAAGTTAAATATTAGCTTTATCACTTGGAGATATTAACTTTAGTATTTAATTTTAATACCATATAGAATATCTATAATACATAGTGTATTATGTATAATTGATAAACAAACACAATAACTTACAAAATTCAACTCGAATTGAAAAATCTTAACTCAAATTGAAACAAAATTTAGTTGAAATTTTATTGTAGAAGATAATGTATTGGAGGGGAAGTGTATTACCAACTGACCTGTGCTTCGTTGCCACCAAACTCTAACATGAACACTAGGTATGTACGTGAGTAAGTATAGTATGAGAGGTTATTTCCCAAAACTACAACTGACCCGCTTACGGTGGGTTGTACTAATCTCTGGCAAGACGGGTGTATTTGTTCTAAAATCACAGCGGACAAGTTCACATTTAAGGTGGGTGGATGGCGGACGGCCGGTGTTTAAGTGGAGATGAGAAATAGGTGGTTGAGATGAGGCGGAGTGGAGGCGTGAAATGGATAATAGGTGAGAGATAGGGTGTGAAAATTATTTGACCTAACTACTAGAATAGTAAAAAAATGTACTACTTAATTAAGGGAGAGGGGGACGGAGACGGAGAGAAAGAGAGATATGCTCCAAAATAAATGAAATATATAAAGTTGAAATTGAGATGGAGAGAGTATATATTAGCTCCATCCTAAAATCTTAGGAAAATATTTATTTCATTCAATCAAATTATTTTAAAGGAGTCTATTACAATTGAGCATGTCATGGATTTTTTTTCAATTTGGTTTAGGTTGGAGAAAATATTATTTCTCAACAAATTCACGAGTACGGCCGAACACATGATAAGAACCTTCTAAGTATTACAAAAACTTGTGAAAGTCCAAGTATTTACGAGAATCTTGAAAGTCCTGCAATATTATATATTAATTGTGCATCTTTGTGTATAGATTTTTATCTATTTATAAATTATGTATTGTTGTATACCAATTATGCGGCTGAATCTCTTTGTGTGAGACTCTCAGACTTTTTGGACTCTTAGGAGAATTTCTCTCTAAATATTTAATATGTCAGTTTTTAACACGTCGGGGTGCGGATACCCTTATCCATCCACCATTACTAATATCTTGTTCTCCTTAGAGTTAGTAATAGAAGAAGACTCAAAATAATAATCTTCCAACTCCCCGTCAAGTATTGACGAGTCATTTACTAGTATACTTTAAGTAAAAATTCTTGCTATTTGAATTGAATTGTAGTATACTCCCTCCATACCTTAGAAATTTACAATCAAAATGTAAATTTCACACTATAGGTGTATACCGCACTGATGAAGTATTTAATGGTTGAATTATTATAAGAAGCATGTTTCCATGGGATATGCAAGAGGTATGGGTTACAAAGTAAGTCTCTTTGTAGACGGTCTTTAGATAATTTATCGAGAGACGGACCTATATTTTTAAGAAAATCATTAATGTTATCAATCCACATACCCATATGTTCAACATTAGAGTTTTGTTACAATAAGATTTATTTCATTAACAACATGAACATTTCAATTACGAACATGGGTAGTTTTATTGGTAACATGGGTCGTCTCTAGATAGAGACCGTCTCTGATGAGACTTTGTGAAACAAAATATCCATCATAACATGTAAAATCATGTTTGTAACATATTAATTTTTGTTTGAGGACTGTAGATCACCCTCGAGGCCACCCTACCATGTTAATTGCATTACACTTTTGTATTTTATTGTGGTTCAGATTTGAGGACTGAATTTTATAACGCCGCAAAGTTTTAAGTTACGTTTCAAATAATTTAGAGTTAGAGAGGGATTGAGAATGTTACACATATCAACAAGGTTCACATTTTTTTCGAGAATTCATCCATAAAAACTTCAGATCGTATGCGTGCTTTATTTGTAGCAATTTTACGATGGGTGACAAATTGAGAAGGTCATGTATTGTTATAGTGGGGTGAGCATATCACCCGAAGATCAGCTCATGATAACCACGACAGCTTGCAAGGGGATGTGGTGTTACAAATGATATCTTAGCCGAGCCTAACCGAAACCTATCAGGGATAAACGGTTGGTTCAGACCAAGGTGTGACGGGGAGGTTGAACAATTAAATAGGGGGTTGTGTAACACCCGAAAGTTTCAAATTATAAGTTCCGGAGAGCTAAAAGTTCAAGTGATTGACAATACTCAGGTCAACAAGGTGCACCTCCTACCCCCTCTCGAAATTCATAAGAACTTCAGAATTAAACGTGCTTGCTTTGAAGCAATCCGATGTGACCAATTGGAAAATCTCTAATTGCAATCATGTGTGAACACAAAGTGCGTGGAAAATGACATGTGTTGGTATAGTAGAGTCAACATATTACCCGGTAAACAATCTATAAAAGTAACCACGTCGACCCAAAGGGTCAGCCGAAACCCGCAAGGGGACAGACATTACACATTTTTTTAAACATATATTAGTCACTAATAATTTCCAGATCATGCGGTTAGAGGACATGATATAAAATATTCTATTTTTACATATTATATATAACTACCATAAATAAAATAATTTTTTTAAACGTTTAAAGGTGACTCAAACCCCCAACATATTGATTGGAGGGGAAGTGACTTACCAACTGAGTTGCACTTCGTTGCCACCATAAATAAAATAATATTTTAGTATTGGATGAGGAAGGACTACCCAACGAAACTACAACCACTGTTATTTATACGGAAGGCTAACTATCTTAGTTTTTATTAATTTATATTATCTTTTCTTTATTTATTCGTTATTAAATGTAAACTATTCAGTGGTTTACAATCATTAGTAATCTTGCGCTCCACTTAATTTTGTATAATCTTTTGTGAATTATAAATTAAATATAAATTATTATTGTTCTTTGATATTAACAAAAGTTTTATGGAATTTTTGTATTATGAATGGCTTAGTTGAATATCTGGGGTCTTCTATTGTTGTTCTGACTAGTGTTAATCGTTTATTATAAACGTTAAATGATGAATTTATGGGATGAGATCATTTGATATGTGCACCAAGCGTTGACATAAATCATTAGTCAAGGTGACACACTTATCGTTCTAACATTATTTTTAAGTTTAACTCTTCATTATGTTTTAATAATTACATAAAACCAATTTGAAAACAAAATGATTAAAACTTCAAATGAACTATGATAAAAAGATCATGTATGGAACAAATTTGTTCATTCTTACAATTTCAATAAGCCAATTTTGTTTATGACTTAGAGTCTCATACCTTCCAACCACCATATGTATGTCATCTCTAGTCGTCGGTACTACACTGCTGAAATGTCGCACTATCATTTTCATGTTATCCCGTTTAAGGGTAAGCGAGTCGAGAGATGACAAAGCGCCAAAGTTCATGCTACCATTAACACGTCATTCAAATGGGTTTCTATAAATGGAGCAGAGGTTTTGATGTTACAGTCTGATTTAATGTAGGAACGCTAAAATAATTTTAGAAAAACAATGAATTGAACTTTGTATTAAGAAAAAAAATGAAAAGTACCACAAGAAATTTAAGAAGACTCTCAAGCTGAACCCACAGGCGGGTAGTCAAGAGAGAAAATAAATGCAAAAGCGAAAGCGAATAAAGAAAGCCCCCATCTACCCTTAAGCAAAAAGTCCAAGGTTGTAGCCGCAGTCCTCGTTAAAACCCTACCATAGAAAAACCCAATGGGAAAAACTCATGGCAGGGAAAGAGTACCCAAGCGTTAATGTTGCGTAAACCTATAATAAGGCTGATTAGACATCTCTACCAATATGGGGAAGAATGAAGTCTGGTGCATAGGACCAGAAACCGTCACTATCATGATTAGAAAGCGCATCAGCAACAACATTCCCCTCACGAAAAATATGTGAGACCCGAAAATCCATGTCCTCCATAAGAGAGAGAACCATCAACCAATGATTCATGTACCTCCAAGGGACAATTCGCGCTCTAGAACTAAGAAGTTCTGCCACGTAGGTCGAATATGTTTCAAGCCAAAGCATCCTCCATCCTTTAGCATGTGCGATTTTAATACCAGTCATAGCCGCAATCAACTCCGCTTCAAAGGCATACAAGCAACCTAACTTTGTGACAAAAGATGCTCGAACGAATCCTCTGCAATTTCGAAAAACACCTGCTGCTGTTGAGTCGCCTGGTGATCCTCTAGAGCTACCATCGGTG
>JAYMSP010006120.1:0-12267 GCA_036897095.1 Plantago elongata | reverse complement strand
TTTGTTGTGGTGTCCTTACTGAAGATAGTTGATGTTGTATACCTTTGCAGGTATAAAACTCTTTTATATACTGATTGGCAAATTCAGTACCATGGTCTGTTCTGATTGCAGATACTTTGTCATTTTTCATGACTTTAAGCTAATTCAGCAAGTTTGGTATCTCCACCCTAGCATCAGACTTTTGTTTCAGAAACACAACCCAGGTAAACCTAGAGAAGTCATCTGCAACAACTAGACCATACTTCTTGCCTGCATAACTTGTTACTGATGATTCAAAAAGATCCATACGTAAAAGTTGCAGTGTTCTAACACAACAATGTCTGGTTTTGGACTTGAAAGATGTTTTGGATTGTTTCCCCAATTGACAAGCAGAACAGAGACCATCCTTTCTGAATGTTATTTTAGGCAGTCCAACCACTAACTCTTTCTAGCAAGCTTGTTTAGAGTTTTGAAATCCAAGTGACTCATTCTCTTGTGCCATAACCAGTGTTCTTCAGTATGACCTGATTGACTCACCATGAGACATTCTTCAGTTGTGACAGATGTCCAATCAGCGCCATATAGACTTCCTTTTGGCCTAGCAACCAAGATTGTCTGCTTTGACTCATTGTCAATTAATTTGCAAAATTTCGATTTATTTTCACCGAATATACCCTATCTGCAAACTAGCTCACGCTTAGAAGATTATATTTTAAACCTTTAACATGTAATACGTCAGAAATCGTAAGGGACCCAAATTTGACATTGCCAAATCCTATAGAAGGATTTAATTCTCCTCTAGAAAACCTGATGTAAGGTCCAGTTGCACAAGCCTTGTAATCAACCAAGTTTGCTTTGTGTTCCGTTATGTGCTTCTCGCATCCACTATCAAATAACCATTGAGCCTTAGTCCATTATGCGTTCTGCACAAAATAGGAAATAGGAGTTAGGTTCTTGCTTCAGAAACAGAACCACTTAGACTAAACATTCTTCCTGTGGGAATCCATTTCTGAATAGATTTCTTAAAAGTAGGTTTTTGTCCAGATTGAACATAAGGAGAAATCTTTGAATCATTAGATTTCAAATCGATCTTCCTTCTTGGTATGTTCCTTGGTGTTCCTTGCGGTGGCTTTAGAGACTTGTCAGCTTTCTGAGAATGCTTTTCAGCAGCTTAGGCTTTCTGACCAAGTTCCTTCTAGCCCTGGCATTCAGATTTTCAATGGCTTGGGATTGCTTCCACTTCTGATAATTGCTATAAGCAATCTTGGCCTTCCATCATCGCTCTTGTCCTTCCTTATATTGTTGCATTAGGACCTTTTCGATGTCGGGATAGCCAATGCTTTTTCGAGCACCACTAGCTTTCTGAACACGACTTTTAGCAGCCTCACTAGTTTCTGCGTCCTTTCTGTATCCGTAGAATGGCACAGTAGAAAATACACCCAATCCAGCGATGCTTCCCTTTCTAGTGATACAACATTGTGGATGATCACGTGTCAACGGATCATGTTTTTTTTCATAAACCTTTTCCACAATCTTCTTTGAGGCTTGTTTTTCCATCAAAGGTTTAGTTGTGACAACTTTCCCTTTGTTAAGAGTCTTAGCTTTCTGACCGATGCTATAGACTTCTTCGGAACCTTTCGGTTGACTTTTTACAAAGGTCAACCTTTCATCACTCTTTTTTCAGAGGGGTAGAAATACTTGATTGAGCTTCAAGTCCAAGTCCTCATTTCTGAACTTCCGTGAAAGTGTCACTAGCTTTGACAAATTCTTTGAAGGACACTTCTTTCTTTTTGAGATCTTCATTTTCAGAAAGAAGTTTCTTCAACTTCTCATTTAACTCATTCAATGCTACTTCACGAGAATTTTCATTCTACGATATTTGAGACTTCAAAGAGGCTATTTCAGCGTCCTTATTCTCAGATACCTTGGTCAAGTCAGAAACCTCTGTTTCAAGTGTTTCTTTACTTTCATCCAGAACTTTGGTCTTTGATCCTAAAAAGCCAAAAGTTCTTTCTCATATCGATCAAGTTCACTCTTGACCAACTCCAAATCTTCAATGCGACCATCATCACTTTCATAATATAAGAATTGTGATGTATTAATTACCTCATCAGCCATAAGACATTCTTCAATGTTGGAGATGTTCGGACCTACTATCTCAGCAACTTCGCATAAGTCGTTCTTCTTTAGGCTAAAGTCGATAACATCATGAGTTATTCCACACAATTCTGGTGATGGTAATGTTGAGTCATCGGAATCTTCACTTTCTAATTCTGACTCAATATCCAGAGAATCAAGTTGAATTTGGATATTCTTTCTCTCTTCAATGAGCAATGCCCTCTGAGTTCTCTTGAATGTTCTTCTCTACTTTTTTTCACCCGTCTTAAGCTTGTTAAAAGCAGGACAATCACGTTTGAAGTGACCGGTTTCTAACAATAGAAGCAGATATCATTGACAAATTCAGTAACTTCACTACAAACAGTTTTCTGAGCAGGGTTGTTCAGAGAGTTGTTCATTTGAATGTTCTTGTACTGATGATAATTTGGGCCGAGATACTTCTTCAGCTTCTCTTTTGCTTTTCTCCTTTCTATTTCTTGAGTAACATATTTCTTCATATGTCTCTCTACAAAAGCATTTTCTTCAGACACTACCTTTGTATCCTTCTTTTCAGAAGTACCTTGGGTAACTAGAGCAACACTCTGCAACTTTTCAACTGCAACCATACCATGTTGGGTTGTCTCATAGTTTATAGTGGCTAAATGCGAAAAGAGTTCCACTGGAATGATTTGGGCATTCCATGATTGAAATAGAAATATTCCGCATGCTCCCAAAATTGGTTCAAACTTCTGATAATGGTTTTCACTTTCTCAGAATTTGAATATATGTCACTTTCTCCAAGTGCAGCCATTTCACTCATGAGAGTAGTAAACCGAAAATCAAGTTCTTCCAAAGTTTCAAATGGACCCTGTTTGATGTTTTGGAATTTTAACTTCAATACTTCGAACTTGTTTTCCTTGGTTTACTCAGTAGCGGCACATATATCTTTTATAAATTGCCAGGCTACTTTCGCCGTCTTTCCACACCACAGTTTACACTGTATATGCTTAGGTGTCGATCAAATGATGATATTACGAGCTTGACCATCCAACCTGTGTCTCTTAGCATCTTCCAATGTCCAGAGTTCACGAGGTTTGTATACTCAACTTGTCCAGCACAACACGACCACTATTGCTAGTAGAAGTGTCACTAACTTCAGCGTCAGTGTTTCTGCGACCGTCAGATACTTCAATCACGTGCTTGAGTTGTCTGATTAAAACTTCCTCGTAAAGCGACAAAAACTCTACCTATCTGGAGGATTGAGGTTCAGTGCAGAATGTTGGTAAACATCCCGCTCTGATACCACTTGTTGGTCAAGATAACGGCAAAGAAAAGACTAGATGGTGGTGAATAGTCTTTTCAAACTTTCATCGACAAACAGTCTTTCTCATAAACCTTGGGGGATTTTTTATACTTAGATTCAGAGAGCGGAAGACTTTAAGCGATAGATAAACGTAAATGTGCTTTGTAGTAATAACGTGTGTGTATGTGATGTTGGAATGTAAATATAGTAAGTAAATAACATAGCAACTTATAGTGGTATCTGGAGGTGGCGTAATCCTCCAACTAGTCCACTTCGGCCTTTCTGAGACCTAAAATTCACTAGAACAGATAATTAAGTTCATCTTACAATGTATCATATTCTAAGATCCCTATAAACAAATGGTTCCCAACCAAATGTTCCCCTTGAGTTGTTCCCTAGCTTCTAAAGCCAAGTACTTCATGTACTCAAGATAACCTCGGAGATTTTCCTTGATTTCCCAAACCAAGTACTTCATGTACTCCACGCCTTGATGGTGTTGGTTATATGATGATTGTTAGGCTACTCTTAAATAACTTTTCAGCTATTATAACAGAGCGCTTGAGAAGATATCACAACTTAATATACTTGTTCAGTATATGGTAGGATTATCCTTTCTGACCCAAGTGTTGATATATGTTCTGGAGAATAAACTTCAGAAAGGGTATCTGAGTGTTCAACTCTTTCACAAATAATCAAGCTCTTGTTAAGGTTCGGGACACTTAGAACTACTAGTAATTCTTCGAGCTACATGGTCGTAACTGTAAGCTTAGAGAATAGTAGTATGAATGCTTGAGAGAATACTTGTTTGATATGAAATTATGAGCGTAGATCGTGTGTGTATTTCTCAGCTTCTTAGTGGTGACATTTATAGATGAATTTGAGAGTCGTTCGAATAGTATCTGTTAGAGCTTCTCAAAATTCAATCCGTTGATATCTTGTAAAAGTACTCAGAAGTCACTATCTCATTCTTTGAGAGGGCTTGCTGGAGTGACTTTTCAGTCGGCGTAATTAACACACTGTACTATTTCTTGTCATGTAGTCTCAACGGACACATGTGCCTTTCTGAAATCTTGCATTCTCCTTGACTCAATAATGACATATCTCTAGAGAGGTGTAACGTGCCACAAGCACTATGCAAAGGCTTTCTAAACATAGTCATTCTGAGGAGACTACTCCTTTATGTCTTTATCAAACTTGTGCAATCTTCAGTCTTCAATTCTTCGATTAAACTCCATTGCTAGGATCCTTCTTCATGGCCTTCTCCAAATATAAAAATTATATTCAGTGACCTAATAATCCTATTACAAGTTTAACTAGACTATCTTACTAAGTGATTTCCTCTTTTAAGTGTACAAGTGAACTAAGAGTACTAGTCACCTTTCTGTACTAAAGATAAGTTACACAGTGATTGATCAAAAATACTAACAGATATTCCTAACAAGGGTCCTTCTTCATGGCCTTCTTCGAAATATAAAATTAATCAGAGACCTAATAATCCTATTACAAGTTTTACTTGGCTAACATACTAAGTGATTTCCTCTTTTACAGTGTTCAAGTGAACTAAGAGTACTAGTCCCCTTATGGTACTAAAGATAAGTCATATGGTGATTGATAAAAAATATTAACAGATATTCCTAACAACCCACTTAAGTTTGCTCATTTGAGAAAATCTCCCCGACTTTGCTCATTTGCAAATTTCCCCCTAAAGTTAAATATCTATGAGAAATGTAAGGTTCACAAGTGTGCAAATACCACAGTTTCAAACTTCGTGTGACATCTCCCATGATGAATATCTTATTCTAGTACGTCATTCGTCCCGTAAAACATCATACAATTGTCACTTTTTGTCATCCCGCAGAATTTCATACATTACGAAGAAAAAATAGAAGCCATTTGTTGGGATCTTATTTTATACGAATTTGATCTGAACCACAACTCCAGACTGAAGCACAATAATAGCCCAATCATCTCCTTTTAATTATCTTATTTATTTATTATGTTATTTATTGTTTAATTGGTCCAAGATCGTAGATTATGAATAAAGGTTCACAACCCATAGAATGGGAGAACAGGTCCCTGGCTCGAGTAAATCCTAGAAGAGTATCTGCTATTTAGACCATGAACCCTAGTTATATTACTCAAATGATGAATAATGAAGTTAATTACTTTACCGTTGAAAAGCGTGATGTCACCGTTGAAATACGCGACTAACTTGTGAGAACCTTTCTATATTGTAAACAATTATTCCACCTGTTCTCTATTTCGTGCCAAGATGTCCTTGGAGGCCGTTCTAACGAACGGATTGCTTAGTAATTCATACACAAATTACCATTGGGAAACAAGATCCCAAAACTATCCCATACTCAAAATATGATAATCAATCTCAACATTACACAAAATCTCATGTTTTACCACTCAAAGTACGCTTGTCCACTTTTTTTTTTTTTATACTTTTATCATTAATTTAAATTTTCACATGAAATTGCGTGATAATCCTAATGTATGACATTTTCCGGGATGGAGGAAGTATCTTTTAAGGGCTAAATTACATGGAGTATCAAACTTTAGAGGAAATATTACACGAAATCTGAAACTTTAACATGCACATTGCGAAAAATTCAAGGTTTGTCGACATTACTCAATTCTGAAAATAGCACAGCTCCTCTTAAGGGTCTTTTCCTGTGAGGTACTTGGGAGTTGGGAGTGATCCAAGTCCAAGAAAGCTTAAGCTTGCTGATTATTCAGAGTTTGCTTTGATTTGATACCACTCTCGTGGCCCGAACCGAAATAGTGCTTTACCCCTAAATCGATGAAGGGTTGATTAATTAGAGGGTTTTTCTTTTCACCAAGAAATCACTTTTTAGTCACCTTTTTAGACAATAATACAATTTTTGTTTACCATCAAGTCACCATGCCCCGACCACATTTTGCCAATTGCCATGCCCCAGGCACACTGCCCCGAAAATTCGAGTAGCAAAATAACTGGTGATGGAGGAATCCGACGTGATGGTGGATGAAGAGGGGGATGGAGGAGCAGTGGAGGACGAGATCTGAGTGGGGAAAAGGCTTCCTTAGTTGAAGCTCACGATCTCTCATAGCTCTCTCTACTATTTTGAATTGGTACTTCCTTAGTTTGTATATATAGGTCATATGTAACTCGTTTCATCATATCTTCAGACATTCCTAGGCTATTTTTCATACTTTCAAGCATTGTAAACACTTTTTTGATTCAATTCATCATTAATTGAATTATTTATTCATTTCATACGATCCCTTGTCATTGAAGAGTCGATAGAACAATTGTGCAACTACATATTAAGCTTATACGTGACAAATTGTTATATTCGTGTGTTTGAATCTTGATGTATTGGTTGTGATTTGTGACTATTTATCATCCATTAGATAATATCTATATGATTGCATTTGCATGTTGTTTTTGAGTTGCGCATAGTGAATCCTCAATTGTTATCATCGTATAAGCAATCTAGTAAAGTGACAACGTACTTATTATTCATATTTAATTGGTTATACTTAGAATTACTAGTAAGAGTGATGAGTTGCACATAGTGCATTGATCCTAAATTGGTTCGTAAATCATACTTTTAAAGGATTAAAACTTCTTCATTGTTTATAGAATTAGAGCGAGATTTATATTGCACAAAACCTTTTTTGACTTTTTGAATCTACACTTTATCCTCTTTGTTTTTTTTTATCCGACAGTCCAAACATTCAAAATTTTCCACCATCACACTCATAATTGACGATATTAATGAGTCCGCTAGTTGCGTGTTATACACGTGTTGGGTGAAGGTACTAAACACAAATGAAGACTAAAAAAACACAATAGAAGGTAGAAAACCTAATTTACCTCTTCCTTCTCCAAAAATTCTCTGAAAATCGAAAAGTCTCAAACCTGACGATCGATTGAATTTGTCGGAATTGTGATGTCTTGGAAAAAACGGAGTCCAAATACAAGGATTCCACATGGGCGCACAGCTCCCAATTATGGTATGTTTTTCTCCTCATTCTTGCAGACTTGATTTAGAGATTAAAAATGAGTTTTTTGGTTTATTTTGGTGTTTTTAATCACGAATTCTTCGTATTATATGTTTCTAAATTTCTGAAATTGTTTAGTTAAGCTTAAAGTATCGTAACTGGGTTAAGTTTGGTTGTATATTGTGCTTTGTGTCTTAGTCTGGAGAGTAAATATTGTACTCTGTTTAGTTTATTTGAGTTCTAGTTGAGTTTTAGGAGAGTAAATATTTTGTGCTCTGTTAGTTGAACTTAAACTGATGTGTGGTTTTATGTGTGTGCAGCTTCTTCTGCTTTTAAGAGCTTTATAATTGTACTACACCATCATGGGAAGTTTAAAAAGAACAAGGCATATTATGATTGTGGGGTAGTAGACTACTTTGATTGGTGTACTTATAGAAATCCATTTAATGCTTAAGGAGTGTGGGATTCAGCCATTGAGAGTTAGTTGTTACATGTCAAAGTGAGGGATAAATAGATGTACTAATTTGGTGAAGTTGGTAAAGGACACTGATGCTTGTAGCTTGGGATTGAGTGTTGATTAAAGTGACTTAATGGGAGTGTATGTGGAGAACTTGAATGATGGTGAAGAGGAGAGTATGGAAAGTGAGGAGGGTGAGGAGAATGATAATCAGAATGAGGAGAGTGAGGATGGTGAGGAAAATGATGGGATTCAGATTGAGGACAATGAGGGGACTTGCAATAAGAGTGAAAGTGATAGTGCAAGTTCTTATGAAGCAGGTGATGAACAATTAGATTAAACTGATGATCAGACAACCATGGAAGATGAAGAGGATAATCAGGCAAAAACTGCATTAATGGATGATGACTGTGGTGACAAACATGAGACTTCTAAAAGGAACAACACAAGTGAAGGTGATAAGATTGATAAGTGTGTTGTTGTCACACTTGTTTGATGATGGTGCAGAGTGTGTTCCTGAGTATGATGACCAGTTTGTTGAGAAAATAGTGAATGGGATGATGGATTTATTGATAGTGACTGTGAGTCACTAATGAGACTGCTGAGTATTACAATGGTGTGAAGGTTCACCAGTTCTTAGGTGGATTAGATGAGAGAGATCAATAATGATGAGGTTCCTAATATGGGTGTACCAAGTAGTACACAGTTGTCCCAGCCACCCACATACAATGGTTTACCTTTGCTCAACCCCACATACATGGATGATCTGGATTGGTTTACCCTAGCCAACCACATACAATGGTTTCCCTTTGCTCAACCCCACATACATGGATGATCTGGATTGGTTTTCCCAGGGAATAAAGTCTTCAAACAAGCAGTGAGGAGCCACTCAATCAAGTATGGCAAAGAACTACATTAGAAGAGAAGTGATGAAAACAGAATAGTGGTGACTTATGCTTCAAGAACATGTTCATGGAGAGTACAAGCAAATGCATTTCATGGTAAGGGGAAAGCAGCCATGCAAGTGAAGTCTTATAATGGAACACATAAATGTTCCAGAGTAGATGAAGTGAAAGTTATTACATCTAGGTGGATTGTAGAGAACTATGAGGAAGAGATAAAACGCATTGAAAAGTGGAAGGTTGGTTCAATGCAGTCAGTTATAAGAAGCAAAAAGGGGGTCTTGGTGAAGAAGAATAAATTGTATAGAGATAAGAAACATGTGCAGCTGAAGAAATCTGGGAGTGAGGAGGATCAATATGCAGCTCTTTGGAGGTATGCAGCTGAAATTAAAAAGAGAGATGAGACAAACACAGTTAGAATCAAGCCAATTAAGTGTGATGATGGGAGGCAGATGTTCAAAAGTTTCTATGTCTATTGGGGTGCAACTAAGATAGGTTTTTTATGTCTTAGGATGATTATATGTTTAGATGGGTGCCATTTGAGGGGCAAAAATGGTAGGATCCTTCTAACTGCAGTGGGGTTAGACCCAAACAATTCACTATACTCCATTGCATATGTCATAGTCAAGAGCAGACTGGAACTTGGAAGTGGTTTTTGGACTATCTTGGGGCTGATTTGGGGATTCAACATGACACATCAAACTTTTGTTTCATGTTAGATAAACAAAAGGGTTTATTATAGCTGTTGAGAGTTTGTATCTCAATGTGGAGCGTAGATTTTGTCTTGTTCACTTATAGAATAACATGAAGACCAGTCATCGTGGGTTAGCGCTTAAGTTACTACTGTGTAAGGAAACCAAAGCTACTAGGATAGTAGACTTTGAGATGACAATGACTGACATATGTAAGATGGATGAGGCAGTTTGGAAATGGCTAGAGAAAAAACCAACAGACCATTGGTCCATATGTCATTTCAGAATTGATGTAAAATCTGACTTATGCTTGAATAACATGTCTAAGTCTTTGAACTCAATGATATTAGAATCAAGAGGCAAGTCAATCATAAACATTTGTGGGTTTGATGTGTGTCCTCTCATTAGGGAGTAGCTGGAATTTGGTAAGAGCCATGAGTTCACTTGTATTTACAATGCGTTGGAGGAGTTTGAAGTGCAGTTGAATGGTGGTGGCATGGACATATGGATAATATTAGTGGTGCATAGGACTTGCACATGTACAAGATGGCAACTTACTGGATTCTCTTGTTGGCATGTCATTACATGTTTGAACTTCTTGGGGCTGCAAATTGAAGAGTATGTTGATGATTGTTATAAGAGATGAACATATATGAAGGTGTATATGAACGTGATGCTTCCACTAAGAGGTCAGTCTGAGTGGTCAAAGTCTGATTTGCCAGGTCTTCTACCACCAATACCTGAGAAAATGCTAGGAAGGCCAAGGAACATGACTAGGAAGAAGAGTTCAATTGAGATTCAAGAAATGAAGGCCAAACTAGCATTACAAAAAATTGAAGAGACTGACAAGCTAGGTAGACATGGGATGGTAATGGGGTGTTCTTATTGCAAGTTACCGGGTCATAATAAGGCTGGTTGTGTGAAAAGAGCTAGAGAATGCCCTAGTAAAAGTAGTAAAGCTTAAAAGGGGAAAGAAAAGGCTAAAGGAAAGGTTAAGGCCAAAGTCAAGAGCACCGCAACTAAGGTATTGATTTCTTCATACATTATGCAACTTAGATATGTTCTCTCTTATCATTATTTAATTCTCCACTTCATTTTTATTGAATTAGACAGAAGACTCAGGAGAAAATTGTACACATACTGCAAGAAATCAGGCCATGTTTTTGAAGAATTCTTAATGAGGATTGTAGATTATGAAAGATAGAATGAGGTAATTTGTTTACTGCTTTTTATATGCTTTTAAAGTTGACATTATATAGTCTAATACTAATTATCTTAGTCACAACAAGAACCAGAATGAGCAAGTGAAAGAGAGTACAACTGCAACTAAGAAACGTGTTTCTGCTCCCAGGAAAAGAAAGTTGTTTGGTGATGAATCATGAACATCTACAAAACTTCCTCCAAAGGTAACATTAAACTTGGAATAGCTATTAACTGTAGTATGTATAGTATAATGATACATGGTTTGTTTTTTACGCATGTACGTGCCTAGGACAAAGCAAGATGTGCCCATATCTAAACCTGCACCTGATCCATTATTTAGAGTCATTCTTGAGAGATAGATACTTGCAAACTGCTTCAAAGAAACTCAGATATATACATACTTCACTTGCAATTATACTATACAATCTACACTTTTAATATATGTTCATTCCATTGAGTTCTTATCTTATTTTTGTACATATAGGCAAACAAGGCCAAGGCCAATGAGGCTGCCACTAAATCCAAGGCTAGTGCAAGTGTGAGCACGACCAATGCTACTGAGGGTGCCACTCAATCTAAAGCTACTAAGACTATTTGCAAGGAGAAGGGTAGTACAAGTGTCAGCAAGGCTAAAGGAAAGGCTAATGAGGGTGTGAGCAAGCCCAAAGTAAGAAAGAAGACCAATCAGGTTCCTCCTACCCCATCAAGGAGAAGTGGTAGACTTGCCTTTATATCATCTCAGGAGTCCATTGTTACTAAGGATGTTGTTTAGGTCAGATGATTTGTGGTGCATTTTGTCTTTGCCATATGCAATTTTGAATGGCTTTATAACATATCTTTTGGTTGGTGTCACTATATAAGTTACTCTATCTACACTACAAGAATGCTGGAGAATAGTGATGCTAAAATCCGTCGCTATATAGCGATGAATCGCTAAAATTTAGCGACGGATTCAATCTGTCGCTAAATCTAGCGACGGATAATATCATTCGTCGCTAGATTTAGCGACGGATGATTTATCTGTCGCTAGATTCTTAGATGGGACATAATTTAAGAAAAAAAATTAGCGACGGATAAATTTATCCGTCGCTAATTTTTTTTTTAAATTATATTATCCACTTGTTATCTTCTTCTTCTCGCCGCCACTGTTCGCATCTTCTTCTTCTCGCCACCCAACCGAATGTTTCCGACCGACCCACCTCCAACCCCAAGCATATCCGGCCGACCCACCTCCACCACAATTGACGTCGTCCATGGCTTCTTCCTCTTCAACCAACAACTCCCACCTCCCATCGACATCACCATCACCAGCCAATCGAATCCACCACTATTGCCGCCTCTCTCAATTTTTGAGACTCCATCTCTGTTATTGACTCCACCTCCATCTCTCAATTCGGAATCGAGGTATTTCACAAAACTCTTAGTATTTCAAATCTGGGGATTTTCGAGATTTTGAAGTGTTTGAGCATGTAGTTAGTTTGATATGTGCAATTGATGTATTTGTGAAGTGTATAGTAGCTATATTTGCTTAAATTGATATTTGTATATGTTGGTTTGATTTTGGAGTATAATCATATATGTGAAGTATGCTAAATTTGTTTAAATTGATGTGTACGTGAAGTATGATGGTGCTAAATT
>JAYMSP010006119.1:0-12270 GCA_036897095.1 Plantago elongata | reverse complement strand
GTTATTTTCGAGCCGTCGGTAAAATAAAATAAATAATTTTTATTTTATAATATTTAATATTATTTTATCCAATATAACTAGTTTTCTATTTTTTTTAACGTCGAATCCGCTCAACGTTAGGATACGAAATTCGACCTAACCTATTTATGCAATTTTTCGACTCCTATGAAATAATAAAAATTAATATTTTATTCAGATATCGAAAACCGAGGAAAGTTGGCGGACTTTACACGTTTGAATAGTATCCGTTAGACATAATTCAAATTCAATCCGTTCATATCTTGAAATTAGTACTCCCATGTGTATATCTCTTTTCAGAGAGTTCTGCAGAAGGATAGTGACATTTATGTCAAGCATTAAATACAGTGTACTATATTTCGTCATGTAGTCTCAACGGATGCATGTAGCTTTCTGAAGCATCACATGTTCCATCTCTCATAAACTTGTTGTCTCAGAAACTTAGTTGTAACTTTGTTTTGTAAACGAAACACAAGTTTATACATAGCTTTCTGGAAGCAACCATTTGATGAGACTTTCCTCCTTTGTCTTTAGATACCTTTGTGCAAAAGGTCTTCTCCTTTGCTTGAATGCCTCCTTCTTGGTCTTCTTCGAGGTAAATAAAAATTACATAAAGAGACCTAACATCCTATTACAAGGTTTCTAAAAACTATCATACTTAGTGTATTTCTTATTTACAATGGTCAAGTGAACCAAGAGTACTACACAACTTTTTGAAACTAGTATAAGTCATTGTGCTGAGTGATAGAAAAACTAACATATATTCCTAAAAAAATTCCCCCTTTTTGATCAGACAACAATGGCTATCACAAAAAGTACTATTACATATTGGAGAAGTCAAATTCTCAACATTTAATCATTTCATTATGATTTAGAAAGTAAGTTCAAATAAGTGCAGAAAGTAAGACATCAACCAAATCATAAGGAGTGATCTTTGCTGACAAGTTATCTTCTATTAAAGTATCTGAGAGTATGATCATCAAAATTAACAATTATAGAACAAAGATAACTTACAAGAATATAATGAAGTCAATACATCAGAAAAAATTCACAAAACAATACAAAAGGAAAATAGAACAACATAAGAGTCCAAGCTCCAAGTAACATTCTAAGTCCTCTGTCTTCAAATCTTCAATTCTTCAAAACACTTAGGTTGTCAGCAACCTCAAGTTCTTCAGTCAGTCTTTCTGGATTAGTCTCTGAATCTTTTATCCTTGTGCTCTCTCTTGTCAATGACATAGTCAAGGAGATAGGTTCTTACAGCCATTTGAGTATCTCTGACAACCTTGCAGTTTTCCTTGTAGTCCATATTGGGATTTTTCTCATCAAACTGTCTAATCTAGTAGACTCTTCCCATTTTCCAGGCATGCTCAATCTTGGTCTCAATGAGCTTGAAGTATTTGTAGATGACTCTCAAGCAATTCAATTCATCTATATACTCTTGCTTTGTCATGTAGAATGACTCATATGCTTGCACTCCAAGCTTGTTCTGTGAGTTGTAGCCCGTTCCCAGTAGCTTTGGAACCTTATGAACATCATTAGGTTTAACATAAGGAACGTCAACCTTCATAACTTTTTCCATGTCATTCTTCCGATTTTTACTTCATAATCAAGCCATGTTTTCACATGTGTAGGATTTATCAGATGGGGTCTCTTAGCTGTCCATGCCATCATTTGATTGAAAATGGGATCATGGAATTTCATGTTTAGCAATAAGTTCTAGAGATCCAGAATCCAGTAGCCATTCAGTTGTCTTATGCATTGATATGCAGACTGGCTATCATGAGACTTTGTATACTCAATTAATGCATCGTCTGGTCTAGGAGGAAGATCTTCATTGTTGGTTCTATCAAACCTTGCATTTCTTGTATGTCTTCTATTCATTCTGGGATTCTCCCTTGACGTGTTTCTCGTGGGGGTTTGACTTGAAGAACCACCTTGAACATATTTGGAATGTCCAGATGGTGTTCTGGCAGCAATGGGTTTTGCAGCAATAGGTTCAGATACCTCATCAATTCTCTTTCTCTTTCTGCATGATCAGGTGCATCATCAGCTAGATTGATGTAGCCTTGATCATTTGGTGAGCATGTATCTTTATTACCTCCTTCTTCTCCTTCTCCTTCTTCTTCTTCTTCTTCTTCTTCTTCTTCTTCTTCTTCTTATTAAGGTTTAACTGATTTACTTGGGGACTTGGTTCCCTTTGGATATTCTTGTAAATCTCCGGATCTAGTAAGTGGTGGTGGTGGTGGTAGACTTGAAGATGATGGAGGTTCTCTTATGGTTAGAGGTTTTTCTGCAGGCTGCTTCCTCTTGTCTGTTTCTTTCCTTGATCCTTCCCCCTTAATTGTAGTATGAGTCAAATTCACATAGGCCTCCTGTAAAGAGTCAAAGTGAGCACTCAATACATTTTGGCCTTGCACTAGCTTTTGGACTCCAGAGTGAAAGGACTCAAACTGTCCAAGTAGAAGATGTTCTCTCTTGGAGATATGCTTAGTGGCTCAGACATCTTATCTATTTCCCAGTAGCATAACTAGATTCCATAAGCTAATCTGTCTCTAAATCATCATCTCTCTGTATTCCAAGGTCTTTTTGTGCAATCATCAGAGATGTGTTCCTTGTTACTATCAGCTCAGCAAAGGCTTTAAATTCTGGAGGGATAGAGGCCAAAGCAAAGATTGTTTTGTTGAAACAATCCATTCTTTGAGTTTTCAAGAATTATGAACTTGTTTTAAAAAACATTATTGTTCTCTGGTGCTTTGTCAAAGGCCTTAGGTGCAATCACCTTTCTTTTCGGATGGAACACAGCCATATGATCATTCAAGTTGGCCAAGTGTCTATCTTGTTCATCCAGTCCAGTACCATCCTTATCAGACCAATCATCATCTGAGGACTCATCTAGGGCTTGAATCACTGCCTTCTTCCCTTTGCCCTGTGATGGTCTGGCAAGTTGTAATACAACCTCAACATCTTGCTTATCTTCTACCAGTGATTCTACTTGAACCAAGGAAGCTTTCAGAGACTGCTTGATTTTGATTTGCTCATAGAGGAGTTCCTTCTCCTTTTCATTTGATGCCTCCAAGCTTTGGATTTTGGCAGTTTTTTGAGCAATCAAATTAGCCAACTCTTATTTGTCTGGCTCTTCTCTCTCCAACATTTTCTTTAATTTGGAAGCTCTAGCCTCAGTGTCCCATTCAGCAATCCTTGCCATTTCTTCATCAGTTTGTTGTTGTGAGGTGTGAGTTAGTGATTTTTCTCCTGCACTAGATGCTCCTTTAGACAGAGCAATTCCACCAGCTTCTGGAGTGGGAGCTTCATCATCATCATTATCTTCACTATCATTCATCTTGGTTGGATGTTTAGAGGGAGGTTCCTCAAAATCGTTCTCATCGATTTCCTCTTCATCATCAAAAACCAAGTTTATCACCATTGTCAAGGTAGTGAATTGCCCGTTGACTTCCTCTTGTTCAGAAGGGTAGACACTCATGCTCTTGGGCAAGGCAGGCTTGTAAGCCATCCGCCTTTTGGTCTCTTCATCCGCTTCCAAGAATGCTTTTTCAAGCATTCATACTATCTCTTCGGAGAATCCTTCATGCATCACCTCATAAAAACTGTATTCCTTTACAGAGTAGGTGGCATGGATGTAAGTCTCCAAGTCCAAGGTCCTTTCCCTTCTAGCTTGGTTGTCTATCAAGCTGGCTAAGTCAGAAAGATCAGCCCTTCTAAGTTTTTGCCAAGACTTGAAAAGACGGGGATGTTGCTTTATCGTCTTTTCTCTGAAAAACTTGTGCACCTCATTAGAATTTGATGCAGAAGTTGAAGGTACGATGCTTAAAGCCTGAAAGAGAAACAAGTATTTTAGTACAAAGACTTAGAGATATCTGAGTTTTGAAAGATGAATTCAGTTTCCGAATTACCTGAGTTTCAACTACAGGCTCATAAAGGTCTACCATATGATCGGCAACCTCAGATATTTCATTGCGAGGTTGAGACACAATAGTATGTTTCTCAACAACTTCTCTTTCGATTTGAACCTGAGAATAAAAATTAATACATTAAATGGATTTATACAGAAAGATATGTTTTTACAAACATTTGTTGTTATCTGAGTTTTCACTTACCTCTAGTAGGGGAGGCCCAGAAATAACATGTTCGTAGACTTGATCAATCTCTGGAACTCTTTCTTGTTGTGAAGCTGGAGCAGCTTCATCAATATCCATTGGCTCAGAAGGAGTCGCAACATTCTCTTTTAAAGCCTTTACTTCTTCTAGATCCTAAGAAAGTAAACAATGTATAATTAAGAAAAAGCAAAGTGAAAAATATAATTGTCAACTCTCTGAAGAAATTATCAAACCTTCGAAGTAGAAGGCTCGACGTCATGTTCTTCAGAAACCTTGAAAGTCTATGGCAATTCCTTTTTAGCTTGTGATGTTTCCATCACTTGCTCTTCTTCCTCAATTTGAGCGTATCAGAAACATATATCAAGTTAGAACACTTAATTGATTTTTACAAGTTTAGAAAGAAATTTCCACTTTCATAGATTGATTATGCCTGTGTAACAGGCTCAGATTCTTCAAGTGTTGAGGCTTGGTGAGCCTCTTCTTCTCTATCTGAGGAAGGTTTGCAGCTTCCTCTTCAGCTTCTGTTTCTTCTTGGGCCTGTAACAAAGAAAATTTATGAGTGACAAGTAATAAACAACTAAGTTTAAACAAGTCAGATATAGACTTCTTTGCTACCTGAAGTGCATCAGGTTGAGCTTGTGAATCCTCTTCTCGGTTAGAAGATTCTGACACTTCAGACTCAAGTTCTCTTTCTATGACTTTCTGGGAAACCTGTTCCTCAACAGGATTTTCTTCAGCAATGATCCTTGCTGGTGTTTCTGCCTGCATTATTTCAACAAATGGGTTATAGAAACATTCTTCCATCACTTGATCTTCTACATTCAGAGACTCTTGTATATAGTCTAGAGAGTTTTGAATGGTTGTGGTTGATGCTTCTTGTGTATCAATAGGATCTTCAACAACCATAGACTTGGAAGTCTTCTCAGAAACTTCACCTAAATTTGAACCAGATGCCTTCGATGCATAAATGTTTTTCTTTGTAGGTTTGAAGATTTTTGTGAGAACCATCTCATCATCATCATCAGACTCTTCTATAGTGGGTACCGAATTATCCATAATCCCGGTAGTTTCTGTGGAGAGAGATAGCTTTTCACTACTCTTGCTTAACATCTCCTCATCCCTGGACGCATCTTCATTGATGGGAGTGGTAGATGGAACTTCAACAACAAGAGAGGGAATAGGAGTACTCTCTGCAGGAGCCTAAAAAACCTTGAGTTTCTTAG
The DNA here is from genome assembly GCA_036897095.1 of Plantago elongata. Lineage (NCBI taxonomy): Eukaryota > Viridiplantae > Streptophyta > Magnoliopsida > Lamiales > Plantaginaceae > Plantago > Plantago elongata. The sequence continues at coordinate 6,911 of JAYMSP010006119.1, read as the reverse complement.
CTGCCATCATTTTTGTTCTGGTCTTCTTAGGTGCCTCCTCAGAAGGTGCAGCCTCCTCAGCAACCTCAAGCTCTCCTACAGCCTTTCGCTTCAGCCAGTTGCCATAATTAAACTTATATAAAATGTCACTAGTCTCTAACTTCTTAGTATTTCTGAGCTTTAGACCATATGACTCAAGTATATAACAGATTAAAAGTTCATATATGACTGTGGCCTTTGGCTCAACGAGGCCTTTCTCAATTTTCACATCAAAGCTTATGAGAGCTTTGACAAACTTCATGAAAGGGCTTTCCTGCTGTTCATATACTGTTGTTCCATGACCACCTACCTCTCAAGTTCATATACTGCTGTTCCATGACTTGGCTTCTCATCAGATACATAACCACCTACCTCTCAAGGCTAATCTGGTCTGCACCTCTGAAAAAATAAAGGACCGTGACTTTTGTACTAATTTGTTGTTTTCACTAATGTTGGTACCAATGTTGGTGCAACAGTGCGTGTAACAAAGTATGAAATAGACAGCGGAATTAAATAGAGCAACAAGCAAATAATCTTAGCAGGTTTATAGATATATACATGCCGAAACCTCTCGACAAATATCCACTAAAATAATCAATGGATGTACAAAAAGATTCAAGAGACCTTGAACCACAAAACAATAGTCAGAATAGAAAAACCCTATTCTCAACCTATCTATCTAGAAGACCTAGCTAGAAGGTATGCAAGACTAGTAAACGTGAAGAGTATCAATGCTATGACAATGAGTTCTTGCTTTTCATGAAGTACCCTTCACAATGAGCTCGATCTTGTATTTATAGATGTTCAATCTGACTGGATCAAGCCCATGAATTTTGTTGCTTATCCTTATCTTCAAGAGTCCACAAAATCTCAACTACCAAGAGTCCTTTGCTTCTTGTTCACTCCAAGAACCAACTAATCTTGATATCTTGTTGAGATACAATTTCTTTGGTGTCTCTCTTGATATAATAAGACTCCTGCATGAAACAAAGACTAAAACACACGTGGAACTAGGTAATTGTAAGTGAAGAATGGTAATTATACAATAGAGTCCATAATCCTGCAAAGTACAATCTGCTGAACATATGATGTTACATTGACTGTTGGTGCAACAGTTCATGCAACATCCTGCACTTTCAATCTCCCCCTTAATTCCTTTCTTCACAACACTCCTAGAAACACACACACACACATAGATAAACAAACATAACATATTCAAGACAATAATAAGACCTAAGAAAGATTTTTGTTTTTTTTTTAAAATAAGACCCTACAAATACGATAGCGACAAACGCAGACACCTAAGACAATAATAAAATAAACTTAGACAAAAGACATAGAAGTCTAGGATAGTTTATCCAGCTCCAAACTATTCTCCCTTTTGTTGTGAGGAAATGAGAGAAACCAAAGTTCTCCCCCTGGAGCAGAGAAATTATCTGAGCATCAATTTTCTTAGTCTATTGCATGATAAGGGAGACGAATCCTGATGCATACCTATACTTATTCACATCTAAAAATATCCAAAAAATAGCATACCTCGGATAAAAACACTTGTAGTGTCACTGAATTAGACAAGAAATTATGGATAACCAAGAAAACCAAGTATCAAACAGTGCAAAAGAACACAAACTCTCTATAGATACCAATTCATAATAAATAGTCGAATTTAGAAAAACTCTTGATATCATATTAGAGGTTGAGCAAAACTGCAAGAACCAGATCAACTATGAGACGAACTATTACTGCAACACCCATTCCCATAGTACTAATAGACACACCAAATAAGAACTCCCCCTAAATGCAGACTCTAGACTCCTTAAGACCTAAAGAAAACCAGAATGATCAGTCAAACAAGTCAACTCAAAATGCTAACCCAAACTAAAATAAAAAGCAATGGGATCTAGTCCCCATCTTAACCCCTCAAAAAGTAAATTAAAACAAAGCAACTTGGTTGAGGCCTCTATGCAGAGAACCCAGAGGTTACTATGAGTCGGTGAACCATGTCAAATAATTGGAACGCGCATGAATCCCATCCAATGCTTTGGCTTATATAGAGTGAAGGCAGACACACGACTCATAGGCTTAGAGAATCTTGTGAACTGCAACAGTACCAGTGCTACCCATAGCAAAGTCACAACAAAACATGGTCCCCATTGGACTCTTATGGGTGACCATCATTGGGCTCTTTATTTGGCCATCATTGGGCTCTTTTAGTTGCTTCCAAAAATAGTGCAAGGGAGAGGGGGAAATCAAGTAAACATGACACCCACAATATTCAAGACAAGAAAGAAAGAGAGAAAGAGAGACTGAAATAAGAACAATCCAACATCACTAATCTAGACACAAAGTAAATGCAGGAAACAAAAGCAACAAATGACACACATCACAAAGAAGAATACCATTGTTGATCAGTGATGTTATGATAACAGTGGTAGTGACAATGCTCCTAGCATATGTCTAACTCAAAAGCTCTTCTTGGAGTGAAGGCTCCGTTGGTGTCTAGATGATGGCTTTTATCAAGGCTTTTTAGCACATGGTACCTAGTGTCTACATGCTTCATGTTTAGTTTCATAGTAATTGTTAGGAATATCTGTTAGTATTTTTGATCAATTAACATATGACTTATCTTTAGTACATAAGAGGAAATCACTTAGTATGTTAGTCTAGTTAAACTTGTAATGGGATTGTTAGGTCTCCTAATGTAATTTTATATTTTGAGAAGGCCATGAAGAAGGATCCTAGCAATGGAGTTCAATCGAAGATATAAAGACTGAAGATTGCGCAAGTTTGATGAACACACAAAGGATTAGTCTCATCAGAAAGACTATGATCAGAAGTTGTTGTATAGTGCATTTGGCACGTTACACCTCTCTGAAGATATGACATTATTGAGTCAAGGAGCATGCTAGGTTTTAGAAAGGCACATGTGTCCGTTGAGACTACAGGACAATAAATAATACAGTGTACTAATTACACTGACTGAAAAGTTGATCAAGCAAGCCCTTTCTGAAAAATGTGATAGTGAGTTCTGAGTACTTATTTCGAGATATCAACGGATTGAATTCTGAGAAGGTCTAATGGATACTATTCGAATGACTCTCAAATTCATCTATAAATATTAACACTTAGAAGTTGAGATATACACACATACACGAACTACGCTCATACTTTCAAGTATTCTCTCAAGCATTCATACTACAATTCTCCAAGCTCACTATTGCGACTAAATAGCTCGAAGAATCACTAGTAGTTCTAAGTGTCCTGAACCTTAACAAGAGCTTGATTATATGTGAAAGAGTTGAACACTCAGACACCCTTTCTGAAATTCATTCTCCAGAATGGATATCAACACTTGGGTTAGAAAGGAGATACCTACCATATACTGAACAAGTATATTATGTAGTGTAATCTCTTAGAGCTCTCTAGATAAATAGCTGAAAAGTTATTTAAGAGAAGCCTGACAACAATCATAACCAAAACCATCAAGTCGTGGAGTCCAGGATGTACTTGGATTGGGAAATCAAGGAAAATCTCCGAGATTATCTTGAGTGCAGGAAGTACTTGGCTTTAGAAGCTAGGGAACAACTCAGGTGGAACATTTTGTTGGGAACCATTTGTTTGTAGGGATCTTAGAATATGATACATTGTAAGGAGAACTCAATTATCTGTTCTAGGGAATTCCAGGTCTCAGAAAGGCCGAAGTGGATTAGTTAGAGGATTACGCCACCTCCAGATACCACTATAAGTTGCTGTGTTATTTACTTATTGCATTTACATTCCAGCATCACACACACACACACACACACACACATTATTGCTGCAAAGCACATTAACGTTTATCGCTTAAAGTCTTCCGCTCTTTGAATCTAAGTATTAGAAACTCCCAGGTTTCTGAGAAAGACTGTTTATCGATGAAAGTTTGAAAAGACTATTCACCCCCCTCTAGTCTTTTCCTTTACCATTATCTGGAACAACAAGTGGTATCCGAGCAGGAGGTTTACTAGCCTTCTGCATTGAACCTCGATCCTCCAGATACGTAGAGTTTTTGTCGCTTTATGATGACGTTTTAATTATGTGCTAAGTGTGCAGGTATGTCTCTGAGTGATGCTCCGGTTCTTAAACTAGAGAATTACGAGAAGTGGAAGAACAACATGATGCTGCATCTTGAAGCTAACTGTGATGAGATGATCTATATCATCAAGGAAGGGCCAATCAGAATCAGACATCTCAAGCACGTGATTGAAGTATTTGACGGTCGCAAAAACACTGACGCTGAAGTTAGTGACACTTCTACTAGCAATAGTGGTCATGTTCCTGCTGAACAAGTTGAGTATGAAGACAAACTTTGTGAACTCTGGACATCAGAAGATGCCAAGAGACACAAATCAGATGGTCAAGCTCGTAACATCATCATTCACTCGATCTGAGCACATACAATGCAAACAGTGGTGTGGAAAAACGGCGAAAGTTGCCTGGCAATTGATAAAATATATGTGTCGCAACTGAGAAAACCAAGGAAACAAGTTCGAAGTATTGAAGCTCAAATTCCAAAACTTCAAATAGGGTCCCTCTAAAACTCTGGAAGAACTTGATTTTCGGTTTACTACTCTCATGAGTGATATGGCTGCACTTGGAGAAAGTACAGATATTCAAATTCTGAGAAGGTGAAAACCATTGTCAGAAGTTTGAACCAAAATTGGGAGCATACACAATATTTCTATTTTAATCATGGAATGCCCCAAATCACTCCAGTGGAACTCTTTTCACATTTGACCACTGTAAAATATGAGACAATCCAACGTGGTTTGGCTGCAGCTGAAAAGTTGCAGAGTGTTGCTCTAGTTTCCCAAGGTACTTCTGAAAAGAAGGATACCATGATAGTGTCTAAAGAAAATGCTCTTGCAGTGAGATTTATGAAGAAATATGTCACTCAAGAAATTGAAAGGAGAAAAATAAACGAGAAGCTGAAAAAGCATCTTGGCCCAAACTATCATCAGTACAAGAACATTCAGATGAACAACTCTATGGACAACCTTGCTCAGAAAGTTGTTAGTACTGAAGTTGCTGAAGTTGGAAATGATATATGCTTCTATTGTCAGAAACCCGGTCACTTCAAACGTGATTGTCCGGCTTTTAACAAGCTTAAGGCGGGTGACAAGAAGGAGAGAAGAACATTCAAGAGAACTGAGAGGGTATTGCTTACTAAAGTAAGAAAGAAGATCAAAATTCAACTCGATGCTCTAGATATTGAGTCAGATTCAGAAAGTGAATATTCAGATGACTCAACATTACTATCACCAAAATTGTGCGGGATAACTCATGATGTTATCGACTTTAGCCTGAAGAAGAACGACTTGTGTGGAGTTGCTGAGATAGTAGGTCCGGACATCTCCAACATTCAGATAGTAGATTTGGAGTTGTCCAAGAGTGAACTTGATCGATATGAGAAAGAACTTTTGGTTATCGGATCAAAAATCAAATTCTGGAAGAAAGTAAAGAAACTGTTGAAAAAGAGGTTTCTGAGATTAAAGACGCTGAAATAGCCTCTCTAAAGTCTCAAATATCGGAGAATGAAATTCTCGTGAATTAGCATTGTATGAGCTAAATGAGAAGTTTAAGAAACTTCTTTCTGAAAATGCAGAACTCAGAAAGAAAGAAGTGTCCTTCAAATCATTTGTCAAAGCTAGTGACACTCTCACGGAGGTTCAATTATATATGAGAGATCCTTTTGAGAAAGGAGGACTTGGACTTGAAGCTCAATCAAGTATTTCCACCCTTCTGAAAAAGAGTGAAGAAAGGTTGACCTCTGTAAAAAGTCAACAGAAAGGTTCCAAAGAAGTCTATAGCATTTGTCATAAAGCTAAGACTCTTAACAAAGGGAAAGTTATCACGACTAAACCTTTGAAGGAACAAGTACCAAAGAAGATTGTGGAAAAGGTTTCTGAAAAGAAACATGATCCGTTAACTTGTGATCATCCACAATGTTGTATCACTAGAAAGGGAAGCATCGCCGATTTGGGTGTATTTTCTACTTTGCCATTCTATGGATATAGGAATGACGCAGAAACTAGTGAGGCTGATGAAAGTCATGTTCAGAAAGCAAGTGGTTCTCGAAAAGGCATTGGCTATCCCGACATCGAAAAGGTCCTAATGCAACAATATAAAGAAGGAGAAGAGCGATGATGGAAAGCCAGTGTTGCTTATATCAATTATCAGAAGTGGAAGTAATCCCAAGCCACTGAAAATATGAATGCCAAGACTAGAAGGAACTTGGTTAGAAAGGCTAAGCTTGCTGAAAAACAATCTTAGAAAGCTGACAAATCTCTAAAGCCACCACGAGAAACACCAAGGAACATTCCAATAAGGTTGATTGATTTGAGATAAGATGATTCAATGATTCCTCCTTATGTTCCAAGTAGACAAAAACCTACTCCTAAGAGATCCATTAAGAAATGGATTCCCACAAGAAGTGTGTTTAGTCTAAGTGGTTCTGTTTCTGAAGCAAGAACCTAACTCTTGTTTCCTGTTTTGTGCAGAACGCATCATGGACTAAGGCTCAATGGCTATTTGATAGTGGATGCGGGAAGCACATGATAGGAGACAAAGCAAACTTGGTCGATTACAGGGCTTGTGACACTGGACCAAATTTAAGGTTTGCTGGAGGAGAATCAAATCCTTCTATAGGATTTGGTAACGACAAATTGGGGTCCCTTACGATCTCTGACGTATTACATGTTAAAAGTTTGAAATATAATCTTCTAAGCATGAGCCAGTTTGAAGATAGGGGATATTCGGTGAAAATAAAATCAAAATTCTGCAAATTAATTGACAATGAGTCAAAGCAGACAGTCTTGGTTGCTAGGTGGAAAGGAAGTCTATATGTCGCTGATTGA
>JAYMSP010006118.1:0-12271 GCA_036897095.1 Plantago elongata | reverse complement strand
CCTATTTACGAAAATTTTCTACTTATACGAAATAATAAAATTAATATTTAAATAATTTTTCGGATGTGTAACAAAATTTGCAGTTGCTACACTCTCCCCCACTTTAGGGAATTTGGTCCTCCAAATTCGACCTATTTTTTAATGAACAGGTGGGGTATCTATCTCGCATCTTAGCTTCTTTTCTAAGTGGTCTCTTCGAGGGTATGATTCTGCCAGAGAATCTTGACTAGAGGAATCTGCTTGTTCCTAAGCTCTTTTACTTGGGTATCTAAGATGCGGAGGGGTTTTTCTTCGTAGGTCAGATTTTTCCTCGAGTTTTACTTCCGTGGGTTGGATAACGTGCTCAGGGTCGGCATAAACCGGAAAAAGAAAAGATACCTTCTCCGGAACACTTCGCCAGAGTATCTTCACCGGAAATCTTCCTCTTAGGGTTTTTAAATAGAGGAACATCAGAAAACACATCTCCGCCACAATTATCACCTGATGTTGTACGTTCGAAACTACAAAAATCGAACAAAACACAAATAATCGATTAGAAACACAGAAAGGAAACACACTTACATGCTGATTACAAAGAAAAACTGATAAAATCAGTTCGACTTTGAGAGCAACAAGGACGAAATTGTTCGATTTGGATGGAGAGAAATTGTCGATGAGAAGAGTGAAAAGAAAGAGAAATAAATGAAGTTGAAATTAGTGAAGAAAACGGACATAATGGAAAACGAAAATGGTTCGCAAAAAGCGGGCACGATCCGCGAAAAAACCCGGAAGTTGAACAGTTACGTGGTAAATTGCAAGAAGCCCCCATTTCTAGATAAAATAGCTAGAAACTGTTTCTCCTAAGACTTTGTGGAATTTTATATCTTTTCTTATAGAAAAAGATTGTTAATAACTAAGATGTTTTGATTGATGTCTTAATGTACACATTATCCAACATTATTAATTGAAAGTCATAATACCATATCACATTTCATGATGGTTGAGCATCTACTGGTGTTGAGATATATAGTTTGGTGTTGAGATATATAGTTTAGTGTTCATTTAGATGGTTGTATTGGTTGGGATGTTTTTTCCCCTAATCGTGATTTAGAACTGTTTCTATGGTTTGAATGATTTGTTTCTATTTTTCTTTGTAATTGTATCGTTGAGAGCATTTTTTGTACTCTTAATTTTTATCAATTAAATTTTTAACCGTTTCAAAAAAATTAATAACTAGACCTGCTACTTTATTACCGCTCAATCACATATCGATTATATAGAGTGGTTGTAATTGTTTCTATAAGAAAGAATATAAAAGTTGTGTAATTCCTTAACCCTCATCAACTTAAAAGACATGTATGAAGGAGGGGAGGGGGTTTCTGGATTGTATATCTGATTTGCTAGACTGGTAAAGACTTTATTGTATGGAGGTTGTAGACCTTTCTTATATAGAATTTATGTATAAGTGCGTAACAATGACTTCTTAGTTATAGGAATACGTGTGCAATATATATAGAATATTCTATCATCAAATGAAGTACTGGAATTAATGTCATATATCATCGTACTTTAAATGAAGTTTCTTCTTGGTCTGAAACTTCTCCAACGCCTCCCATCTTCTTCAGCGCTCACTTCATCTTCAAAGATCCTCCACCAAAAAATCAATTCTTTTTCTCCGCCGGTCCAATACTGTTAGACTATGTAATTGTATTAGTTTCCTGATTAGATTAGTCTTTTAGATTATAGAACTCTAGTTAGATTAGTTTCCTGATTAGATTAGTCTTCAAATTATAGCTTCTTGTACTTGTATATATAGCCCTTCTAATTCTATGAATAGACATGGAAAATAGTTCTTTCACTTTGTTATTGTGTTATAAGAAATTTTTGAAAAGAAATGTCAAATATAAAATATTTGTGTTTATTGAAATCTGCAATATAACATTTCATGATTCCAAAAAGGTGCCTATTTGTGGATTACTTCCAAAAAGAGCACCATCACACTAACTGTTTACTTACATAACAATGCTAGCCATGCAAGGACAACTCTACGTATATGAACCTTGTTGATGTGGCTTAAACTAAAACCTACTCACTCTGTCCCACTCTAAAGGTAACATACGAGTTTTTTTGCCAGTATTTTACTCCGAATTACTCCCAGGTCATACCAGTAAATCTTAAAAATATATTTAATGACACTACATTTTTATCCCATAACTAAAGAAGCGAGTGAACTACCAGGAGAACTGCAAGGGGCATGAGAAATGGTTCGGACGAGACTGCATACGAACTCAAGTGAGTTTTAAATCTGCAGGAAATGTGAGTTCGTACAAAGCTAGGGAAACTATTCCAATAGTTGGTTGGAGGTCCTTAGATTGACATGAAAAAACATGTTGGTGCTAATAAACCGCCAAGAGATCAGTATTCTCCTTTAGCTTAACCATCTGTCAAAGTGGCGAAGCAGAGAGTAACAGAGAGATGGAAGTCATTACTGAGAGTCGGGATCAAAACCAAATACACAAACCACAAGTATGAAGTAGTATAGACTGCACAAAATTTGAACATAGGCAGCAGATAATTTAAAAGGTATCATGAATCATGACAAAGAAATGTACGTCTACACACAAGCAAAAGCCAGGTGATTTTTTTGAGATAAAACCAAGAAGCTGATATGGTAAAGAAAATTAAACGCTGTTCATCATTGTCTGGAGTTATGGGGCGAGCATTCTTAAACGAAATATAATAAGAATAAAATAAAGGAGGCACACTTGCATAGTCACTGTGATATGATCAAGGGAAAATAGTGAAACTAATTTAGTTCAAGGCATGGGAAGATCCGAACCTGAAGATTGGAATCCTGTTGGTCATGAACAGTTTCTTCATCAGGTGACTTCTCTGGAATGAATTCAGAAGACTGTGAAGAGTTTTTGTTGCCATTCATAACGACACCATATCTGCGACTTTTACATTTTCTCCGTAGCACAGCCATCTGCAACATTAGCTGTTGTTCACGTGCGTCCTTAACATTTGCCTCCATTTGTATCTCAAAATTGGCCCCTACTTTAGATTCCATCCCATTGATACATATGTGCTGATAGGGAGAAACAGGAGCATTCAAACCCCTGAATTTGGAACCTTTATATTGAAGTTCATCATTAAGGTTGAGATATCCCTTCACAGCAATACTTCCACTGTGACCAGCTGGATTATCATGTGACACGTACTTGTCTTCAACAAACTTTTCATGATACATGCTTTTCTTGCGACTCCGCTTACCCCTGGATGGAGGAAGTGATCGAGACCTAGATGAAGTTCTAGTTGTTTCATCCTTCCAACCGTCCCTACTGCTGATGCCTAAAGGCCTATTGATTGCTCTCCTGAGACTCACTTTAGGGTTCAGCTCGTTAAGACTCGTTTCTCTGTCAGACAAAGAAAGCATTTCACCTAGTGAGATGGCTTCAGCAACTAGCTCCAAATCTTGGTATCTTTGATTCATCTTCCATCTCTCGGTTAGTCTCCGGTTTCCTACCTTATGAACAGATGATTTAGCTAAAGTACCATACAGATCGTTGTGCAGTTTATTATCACTATATGGTTTTCTTGTTGACAGCCTGAATACCTCTGAAAAACTTCCGCAATCACTGCCGTTGCACGAACTAACATCTCCTTCATAGCCATTGAGTACACAAGAATTCGCATGCACTATCTTGTTGAAATCACCTCTGATGCTCCTTGTGACTCTCCTGGCAATTCGGCAAGTTTCTTCAGATATGGCGTTGGAGAATACTTCCCTAAGTAATACTGCTTCAGTACCTTCAAAGAGGGCATCATTAGTATTATCACACACAGCAACACTGTGCATCTCCTGATCATGGTGTGGCTTCAGCAAAACAATTCTGGCAGAATGGGTTTTTTCCTTATTCTTCTTTACCAGTTGAATCCCGGAAGCCTTGTGCAAAATCCGTGCTTTATGGCCATTATGTGGTTCTGGTAGGAGACAATCTTTGTGATTAAGGTGAGAAGTGCTACTGTGTTTGCTAGAAGTTCCTGTGGCTGACTTCCATGTCATCGAGTTGACATCATACGTAGCAGATTCTGATGGGTTCAAACTAGTCATCCGGCTAGAACGACTAGGTTCAACACGACTATCATTAGAACATTTTGCAAGCAAGAGCTTTGGTTGTTGGACATATTTGAGCAACAAGTCCTCATTGGAGTCTACCATTGACTCCTGAAGTTTTCCATCTGTGCAGAGACGCCGGGCTTCAATGCTCTGCTGAATAAATGCCATCTCATGTTTGGAAAGCATCGAATTAGCATTCCACCTTGAAGAAGAACGGTGATCCGCAATACTTGGTACCCCAAGATCCTCATGTACATCTTTGAACTGTTGCTTGTTTGATAAGCTTCCACTGTTTCTAAGGTTTCCATATTGACCGCAGTTCTCTTGGATATTAAATGAAAGATTTTTCCCATGCTGGTTGATGTAGGACCGTTCTTTCCGCCTATTAATAAGCCTTGATGAGGACATACGGTCTCTGCTAACCAATTTTGCGATAACACCTGGATATCTTCTCTTTGACTGAGCTTCTTTCGACATTTCTTCTTCAAATGACTTTATTGGTGCTCCCCAATTGGTCATTAGGAATCCTAACCTATCTCAAGCACAAATACAGCAAACATATTAACCACCACATTACTTGAGCAACTCAATTACGGTATAAAATGATCACAAAACATTCAAATGGCCAAAAGAACTTCAGAAGCAAAATGTATCTGTCAGAGATAAGAATCATCTACTGATTCTTAGCATTTCAACTTGTTGGTCTATAATTCAACAATCTCCATTTTTTCGTAAAAGTGCAGGTATGATGAAGGTTAGAAAATCATGCAAACAACATATAACTTGGGTAACTCTCCCATTAGGGGAGGATGGACTGACTTAATACTAATGAATAACAATCATGATGAAACCATATATTGAAAGAATAATGTTACTGCACAAATCACCCTTCACAACGCCAACTTACTCACTGAAAAGGACAACTTATCAAACAAAAATTCTACTACAATCTTTACAAAGTAGAAGCTCAAGAAATAACGGGAGAAAGTCATTTTTTGTCCCAAAATTTAAGGGGTCTGGCACAAGCAATACAACGTTTGATCTTGCTGGCAATTTTAGTCTTTTGGTCGAAAAATTGACCATTAACAATGTTGACATGGTCAAACACTCTATTTCAATTAGGACTTCCACCACCTAATACTAGAAAAAAATAAAAATAATAAATTTGATTTTAAATCAAAAAATAAAATAGAGAGTAAATAATAAAACGAAACTTAATTAGAATTACGATAACAAATGAGAAAATGGTCGATTACATATTGAAATGACCGTTTTTTAATTAAAATTAAATTTTGTTTTTTATATTTTTCTAATATTATGTGGTATTCAGGTGGAAGTTCAAATTGAAAGAGAATGTGGTCAAATGATTGATTTTTCGACTAAAAGACTAAAATTGTCGGAAATCATGAAATAGAGGACTAAATTTGCCGGCGAGATCAAATGTTGTGCCAGACCCCAAACTTTAGGACAAAAAATGACTTCCTCCCCAAAAAATAACCAAGTGATGCAAATACAGTGCTACACAGCTATGCAAAATTCCTGCTTCCAGGGGAAAAAACAGGGTGGCTCTGGCCTTTCTATTTTCCTAATTCGACCTGTATGCTATTTGGAAAAGGTAAAGATTACCTTTTTCAAGTTTATTCCTGCACAAAATTCCTTACCCCTAAATTTTAACGTCATCTGCATAACTTTTCACTAGCCAACAAACTGGTTCACATAAAAAGCTAAAACAGTCAAACATAAAGAACCAAAATTTGGGCTGTTTGTCATTAATCAAGCTGTAGTGGTGGTCATGTACATAAAAAAAAACCCAATTTCATTTAGAAAATTCAACTCAAATTCTATTCCAATCAGCCCAATAACTTTTACACCACCAAGTTAGGCACCAACTGATGGACAAAAAACAAAAAAGACAGCTAACAAACATTTTCACAACTTCATCAATCAGAGATGAGTAGGAAGTGACGTCACCCTAAAATTCACCTGAATTTAGCAGCAAAGGTTGAACTTGAAACATTCTCCTTGGTCAAATGGGTCAAATTAGAACCGTTGGTACCATTGATCCATGTTTAATTAGCTCTTCATACACCTGCATTAGAGAAGAAAAAAGAAAAGGCAAGTGAAAAAATGTTACTGAGAGTGGAATGGAAAAGAAAGAACATATAGAAAAACGAGTGGAGTGGGTTTTAATGAAGAGACAGAGGCATACATACATTCACTGATAAACATGGTGGAAGAGCGAGAGAAAGTAACAGAGAAAAGAAACAGAGACGTTAATGCCTGTATTTGGAACTTGGAAACCAGAGAGAGAAGGTGGTCTTTTCAATTCAGAAACAAAATGTAATAAGAATTCAGATAATACTTCACACGAGGCTATTTATATTCTGGAAAGGTGGTAGCTGGGACTAACTTTCTACTCGGGGTAACTTTTGAAAATTGTATTCTTTTAATTTTTTTAATTATGTATCGGTACATCTATATAATTTTCTTACAAATTAAAATTGACGTAAAATATTATTTTAATAAGATCTACAAGAGAGATATACATTTCATTTTGAGAATATACAAGTTATAATTTCAAAGTTGAGTGTATTTAATCTTAAACATCCTTATGATAGTAATTTTTATAATGAAAATAAAGTATAGGAAAAATGATTAGGTTGGTTCAACGTATCTAACATATCTCTAATGAAATTGGTATTCTACATTTCATACATTTTATTATTATGTGTATGTATAAGATCGGTGTTAATAAATAAGTTCTTCACGTTTTTGACTATGAATCATAGTAATTGAAACTTATCCATAAAATTTACTCCTTTACTTTATAAAACCTTAATGGTTTAATTTGTTTCTAATTTATACTAATGCTAAGTTTTAAATATAGTTAGGGAGCTCACTCATTAATCTATGACTATATAATATCTTAGGTTCGTAGGAGTAGTATTTTTATGTGTGTGGCGATAGCTCTAATTTGTTTGGTTTCACCATAGTGAATCAAATTTCAATGGGAATGAGATATGTAAAGTGTAAACAAATGGTCTGTTGGTAAAATTTACTTCATCCGTTCCATCAAACCTCATACATTATAATTGACGCGTAATTTTATGTAAAAAATTAAAATAATAATAATAATGAAGTAAGTGGGAAAAAGTGTACTATTAATAGTAAAATATATAATTTTTGTGTAAAATTAAGATTGTTTATTATTTATTAGTGATATGGTAATTTTTAGTTTAGTAATGTATGAAGTTTGATGCAACGATTAAAAATGGTAAGTATATAAAATTTGTTGGGACGAGAGAATAAAAAATAAATTGATGTAGCCACATAGGCTATTGGCCAATTGGGAGGTTAAAGTGAAATTATTTGAGAGCTATCCACTTTATGAGAAAAAACAAAAAGTACAGGTGAGAATCATAAATCATTTACCACTAAGTCATAGCTTTTTACGGGAATCAATCTCCAGCTTTTGTTACAATGGGCCAAAACCAGAGTACTGGAATTTGATTTTTTACTAGGAAGTTGAGTTGATGAGATTACCTTAATTTGATTGGATTACTTTTGGTAATTAATTATGTGCATGTAATATGGTTAGTTCTTTAAAGACGGTGAAATTCATATGCATTTTTTTTATTAATTAACAGAAAATATAGTATTAGGACGAATTTATCATTTGATTCTATATGCAAATCACCACCAATCTCTATTTAGATAATATAATCATCTATTTCGGGGAAATCACCACCAATATCTATTCAGATAATATAATCATTCATTTCGGGAGATCGAATCCGTGACCTCATGATTACTGGGTGTCTCAGCTTGCCACTCGGCTACAAACGCTTTGACAAATTTATATGCACTTACTTGTAACTTGGAAGTTGTTTCAGAGAAGAAGGAAAAAATAAGAACTAAATTTGCATACAACCCTTGCAATCTATTCAAGTTACATGTAGTACAAACACCCACAAAATTCACTAACTAGTTACTTTAAATCCTATTTTGAAATGCAACAAGATTATTAGTGTACATCAAACAAATAGCGTCCATTATTATTTGGTTGTGATTTTGTGAACTTAAAAAAATTACACAAACCAGAGTCCTATAAGACTGATTGGGATAAAATTTGAATGATCTTTTTTAATTGAAATTGAATATTTTGTGTATAAAATATTCAATTTAAGTAGGAAAATAGCCGATTCCACAGTATAGAAGATAGAGCCCTAAATTTGCATGTGCAAGTCTAGATTGTGGATACCTAACTACGAGAACCATAGTCTAAAAGAGTCATAACTCTATCTAACATTAATAATGGAGTGCTTATAAAGGCCTATATATTCCTGTGAATTTATATTGGGTGGCAATAATTATTCCATCAAGCAATACACATGTACTTGGATACTCCCACACTTCTAAAAAAACTTCATGCAATCAGGCACTCTGAAATGTTATAAGTAACGGTGTAAAATTTTCTAGATAAATTTAAACTAATTAATTATACACTTTTTATCAATAGTCAATTCATAATAATTTCTGAAGTTAAATGTAATTGTTGGAGACTTGGAGTAATATGTATTTTAAATCAATTCATTTAAATTATATTTAGTTCAAAATATTTCAATTGAATAGAACATAACATTACTCGTAATATCAAATCTGTATCTTATAAAGCATTTACACTATAGTTTCAAAATAATTAGTAATTAAATTTGAAAATAACAGAATAAATAGTTATTAAACTTGTAATTCCTCCTCCGTCTTAGAAAATATATTATATTTTAACTTGTTACAATCAACATTATACAATTTTAAATGCAATTTAATTATAAATTATCATTATAAACTGTTCAATTAAATTATGGTACTTATTATGAAATTTCACTTCAAATTTTATATTCTTTTTTAAGAGAACTTCAAAAATTTTACTTATATAATTTTAGTTAATTTGTAATTATAAAATACTAAACTGCGGAGTTATTTTATTGTAAAACTCGTCATTTTTATCTAAATTGAGAGAGTGATATGTAAAAAAGTGTCAAAGAGTAAATATTGTAAACATTCTCCTAGTTATAGATGGAAGGTAAATCTAATCTCACGATTATAGATGAAAATCTACTTTAACTTTCCTATTTGAATCCGAATCCATCAACTCTGTTTCAGCTAGCCCTCTGTTTCCTTTTCCAATTAGTTTTCTGTCCTTTCCATAAATTGTTCAATCTCAACTCTATATAAACCACCATATAAAGGCAACTATAGTATATATTTATAGTCACTGTGACGTGCAAACACCAATTTAAAATTATTGGTATTTTTAGTCCATAACTTTCTCGACTTAACAAATGAAGTAAACTTTCATTAAAGTCTGGACTAAAAATGATAATGTGGCAGTTAATATGATGATTTGGCTATCAAGACACACTTAATCAAGATTTCTGACGACATCTCATTAATTGTGTCATACATTTAAAAAAGGAAAAAAAATCAGCAATTATATATTTAAAAAATAGTAAGCTAATTTTTAATAATTCAAAATGCTATATTAAAAAATTATAAATTACAAAGTTTCAATAATAAAAAAATTATGAAAAAATAAAATAAATAGAATAAAAATTCAAAAAGGTTTTAATTTAAAAAATATAAAAATATATTAATAATCTGAAGAATATATTTAAAGTTAAGAAATAAACTTTAAATTATTAAATTTAAATAAATTAATAAAATAAAGATTAATATCTTAAAAAATAATGAAAAATAAAAATATATAGAATGACCCTTGCGTTTTGTCGAAAATTTTGTCATTCGATTTTTTTAATTAATATTTATTTCATATATAAATTTTAAAAATTATTATTTTTTATAATTAAAATAAGTGAAAATTAAAATTTTAGCTTATGTCATGTGATTGTGTGGTGTCAAAGCGTTTGTAGCCGAGTGGCAAGCTGAGACACCCCGTAACAATGAGGTCACGGGTTTGAATCCCCGAAATGGGTGATTATATTCTCTGAATAGAGATTGGTGGTGATTTGCATCTAGAATCGACAGATAAATTCGTCTTGTTCAACAATTATAATTGTTTTAATGAGCCCTTTTAGGAGAATTCAAAATAGAGATTGGTGGTGATTTGCATCTAGAATCGATAGGTTTTAATGAGCCCTTTTAGGAAAATTCAAAATAGAGATTGGTGGTGATTTGCATCTAGAATCGATAGATAAATTCGTCTTGTTCAACAATTATAATTGTTTTAATGAGCCCTTTTAGGAAAATTCAAAAATAAATTTGTATGGGCTTCGACCAAAAGCACACAAAAATTAATCTTGTTCAACAATTATATTTGTTTTAATGAGCCTTTTAGAAAAATTCAAAATATAGATTGGTGGTGATTTGCATCGAGAATCGATAGATAAATTCGTATTGTTCAACAATTATAATTGTTTTAATGAGCCCTTTTAGGAAAATTCAAAAATAAATTTGTATGGGCTTCGACCAAAAGCACACAATTTTGTCAAAGCGTGTGTAGCAGAGTGGCAAGCTAAGACATCCCGTATCCATGAGGTCACGGGTTCGATTCCCTGAAATGGGTGATTAAATAGAAATTGGTGGTGATTTGCATCTAGAATCAATTGATAAATTCGTCAAAATGTGATTGTGTGATAAATTAATTGAGTTGACAGTTAACTATTTGTGCCAATTAGTTGACTAAGTGATTAAAATCATTCACATAAGTAAGTAAAGTGTCACATCATCATTTTTTATCCAGACTTTGATAAAAGTATATTTCATTTGTCAAGTCGAAAAAGTTATAAACTGAACGATTACAAAGTGACTTTTGCACGTCACAGTAACCATATATAAAGTTGCATTTCTCCCTTCACATCATTATTCTATAACTCTCACATTCTATCTTTCATCAATCAAGAAAGCGTTCACAAGAATCAAGAAACCGTTCACAACTGATCAAGAATCAAAGATGGCAACTCCCATCGGAGCAATGACATTTAGCACCGGTAATGAACAAGAGTTTCCGGCGAAGTGCACAAGACAGCTCATCTATTCCGGAATTGTCGCGTTCGGTGGTCTAATAATGTTCGGCTATGACATTGGAATTTCAGGAGGAGTAACATCCACGGACGATTTCTTGTTTAAGTTTTTCCCAAAAGTGTACCAGAAGAAACATAGAGCTACATAAGATAACTACTACAAGTACAACAACCAGTATCTCCAGCTCTTTACATCCTCCTTGTACTTCGCATCCATCATCAGCAGCTTTGAGGCTTCCTCGTGCTGCAAGAAGATTGGACGTATACCAACGATGCAGATAGCCGCGTTCTTCTTCTACTTCGGAGTTTTTCTCAACACCGGAGCAGTTAATATTTACATGCTCATCCTAGGAAGATTCTTCCAAGGTGTTGGTATCGGATTTGGTAACCAGGCAGTACCTTTGTACATATCAGAAATCGCTCCGGCTAAGTATAGAAGAGGCCTAAACGTTTGTTTCCAGTTGGTAATCACAGTTGGTATCTTGATAGCAAACCTTGTCAACTATGGAACGTCCAATTCTAGGTATCGGCTCCATCTTCATTGTAGAAACTCCCACCAGTCTTATCGAGCGTGAAATGAGAGACGAGGGCCTTGAAGTTCTTAGGAAAATCCGAGGCGTGGAAGATGTCCAAAACGAGTTCAATGAAATTGCTCATGCTATTGAGGTGGCTGCAGCTGTCAACCACCCTTGGAAGAACCTATTCAGAAGGTCCAGCTTGCCTCCGTTGATTTGTAGCACAATTCTACAAGTTTTCCAGCAGTTTACGGGGATCAATGTGATCATGTTTTACGCTCCAGTCTTGTTTCAGACCATGGGATTTAAATCAAATGCTTCTTTGATTTCTTCGGTTATTACTGGGGGAATCAATGTTGCAGCAACACTAGTTGCGGTTTTCGGTGTTGACCGTTTTGGTAGAAGAGCGTTGCTTATTGAAGCTGCAGCTCAAATGTTGATTACTCAGGTTGCGACTGGAGTGATCCTAGCATTGTATTTGAAGAGAACTAGTGTGGTTCCGAACCCGTGGCCATACTTTCTGATTATGTTTGTTGGTATCTTTGTGGCTGGATTTGCATGGTCGTGGGGACCCTTGGGATGGTTGATTCCGAGTGAGATATACCCTCTTGAATCAC